>PVKH010010749.1:0-18096 GCA_004027955.1 Chaetophractus vellerosus | reverse complement strand
GGTCAATCATCTTGTTTGTTTGATTATGCTTGTGAGATTCACTCATGCCATCACAAGTGGTTGTAGTGGTTCGTTCATTTTTACTGCTATGTAGCATTCTATTGTATGACTGTATCACAATTTACTTATCCATTCAATTGTTCATGAATACTTAGTCTATTTCCATTTTGGAGGTATTTCAAATAATGTCACCACATGTATTTTTTTTTAAATTACATATCCCCCCCACCCCTTTCTGCTTGCTCTTGCTGTGCATCTATTTTTCTGTGTTTTTTCTATGTCTGCTTCTTGTCTCCCCCCCGTCTTTTGCGGCGATGCACCGAGTCGGCCCTCTGCGGAGGTGGCGCTCCGTTCGTGGGTGGCTCCATTCCATTTTCACGGGCGGCTCCGCTCCATGATTTGCGGGCAGCAGTCCTCCATGTTTTTGCGGGCTGCTGGGCTTCTGCGCTTCGCAGGCGGCAGCTCTGTTTTTTTTTCACGGGTGACTTGCCATGCCCGTGGGGGCTCTGCGCTGCCCGTGGCGGCTTTTTTTTGCCTTGCCCATGGCGGCTTTGCCCCGCCCATGGCAGCTTGCCTTTCTCAAGGCCGCCTGCCCACTTGGAGAGGTCCCCAGGAACTGAACCCGGGGCCTCCCACGTGGCATACCGGCAGTCTTATCCACTGAGCTATCTAGCCGGCCCCTGTACACGTATTTTGAGGCACATGTGTACACAATTCTGTTGTAGATAAATATGAGAGTGGAATTACAAGGTCAAACGAGATGCATACCCTAAACTTTCCTATATAATTCCAGTTTTCCAAACTGTTTACAACCTGATTATCATTGTATAAAAGGTCTAGTTGCATCACATCCTTGCCAAACATTGATAATTTTTGTCATTTCCTTTTTAGCTTTTCTGGAGCCTGTGTACCTTATTGTGGTTTTAATTTGCATTTCCCTGATTACTAATCAGGTTGAGCACCTTTTAAGAATATTCAATTGACCCTCTACAATTAATTGAAAAGGCTGTAATTTCCTCATAGCTCTGTAGTGCCACCTTTGTCAGAAATCAAGGCTCATTTATGGGTTTGCTTCTGTCCTCTATTCTGCTCCACTGAATTGTATATCTTTGCACCACAAACATACTGTAGTTTTATATTACGTCTTGATAGTCAGTATTTTAACATCTTAAATTTTGTTCTTTTTCAAGAGCTTCCTGGCTATTGATATCCCATTGAATTTGTAGATTGATTTGGGAGAGAATTGATGTTTATTTTGAAACCTAATTTTCCAGCCCATGAACCTGGTATATATATCATTATATTTATTTGGATCTTCTTAATTTTTTTCTCAGTATTATTTTGTAGTTTTATTTGTAGACAGCTTAGGTGTCTTTCAAAGGTTTTCCCTTTAGTTTTCTTTACATTCTTATGTTATTGAAATGGTATCTTTTCTTTAAAATATTTTAAATGATTTTTCACAGTTTATAGAAATACAACTGATTTTAATGCACTGATCTTTTACCAAGCAATTTTACTAACCACATTATTAATTAGAAAAGCCCTATTATTATTTCTAGAATTTCATCCATAAGTTCTTTTAGATTTTCTATTTACAAAAGCAGGGTATCTCCAAATAGTGAAAATTTTTACTTCCTTTCCAATTGCTATAGCTTTTCTTTCTTTTTGCCTTTTTGCTTTATCATTCTGACATAAATAGATGTGCTATTGGCAGGCATCTATATATTATTCCCAATCTAAGGGGGAAAGCTTTTAGTATTTCACTATTCAATATGATGTTTGCTAGTTTTTTTTTTTAAACATATCCTCTATCATATTAAGGAACTTCACTTTTATTCCATTTTCCTTTTTATAATGAATGAGTGTTGACTTACATGATAGATTTTTTTTTGCATCTATTAGGATGGGTATATGATTTAGGAGGTACCAGGAACCAAACCCGGGATCTCCCATGTGGGAGGCGGGCACTCAACTGCTTGAGCCACATCTGCTCCTTCAACAATTTTTGGATGTTAAAACAATCTTAGGAATAAACCCAACTTGACCTTGCTGAAACTTCTTTTTATATTTTGAAGAATATAATTTGTTTATATTTTGTTTACGTTTTCATATTCATGAGAGATTGTGCATACATTTATTTTCTTTAATGTCAAATCTTGCCTGCACTGCTATTGCTCTGATGCTTTTCCAACTTTTTTAGTTTTTCTTGATATAAGAGCTGGTACTATGAAAATATGATGATATATGATAATATGATAATTTGGCTTGGACAAAGGAGAATCAATAATTTTTGCACAAATTTCACAAGTTTTATGTCTCGCATTTGTATCAATGTTACAGTAGACACATAAAATTGTTGGGGGGAACTGTTCTTTCTCTTTGAAAAACTTGGCATAAAATTGGATATATATTTCTGAAAGTTTGGTAGGACTGGCCTGTAAGACCAGCTTGGCCTTGTTTATTTTCATGGGAATGACTTTACTCATTTAAATAATTGTTCCTATACACTCAAATATTGTATTTATTTGAGTCAGTTTTGAAATTCATATTTTTCTAGGAATTCATTCATTTTTTCTAAGTTTTCAAATTTATTGGAATCAAATTATCTATTTTCTTATTTTCTTTTTAATCTCTGCTTATACTGCAATTCCTCTCTTTTGCATACTAATATTCCACTTTCACTTCTTTTTTCTGGTCAAATTTTCCTCAGAAATTTATCTATTCTGTTACTTTTTTTCAAATAGTAAACTTTGATTTTTGGATCACCTTAATTCTTCATTTTGTATTTCATTAATTTCTGTTCTTTAGTGTAATGATCTCCTTCCTTTATTTTCATTATTTGTTTCTTTTCTAATATGTTAAGTTGGATACCTAGCTCATTCATTTTTAGCTTTTCTTTATTCTATTGTAAATATTTAAGTCTTGACAGGGCATCAAGACTGCTATTGCATCTGCTTATGATCTCCTCGCTGACCTTAGCATTCATCTTCAGTCTGCCAGCCAGGTGGTTCCATCCAGGAAGCATGCCTGAGTGTTCTCCTTACTAACACATGTATGACATGACAGTGTTTTCCTTGTCCACCTTTCATTCTCCTTTTATCTCCCTGATTGCTTTTTAAACTAAGAAATATTTAACAAGTACTTATAAGCTAGCTATCTTAAATACATATTTTAACATTTTAATACAGTGCTAAGATTCTTTGAAAAAACAATTGATGTGTCTTTCAATATGAAACATATTTATATTAAAAAGGGTAACATACAAATTTCAGTGGTCATTTTACCTCAGAAACTGTGTCTGTACATACAAAAGATCTTCACATATTCGGGAGAGTGGCGTGCTTTTGAAAATTCACCTGTACTTTTTTTTAAAAGCAGTTTTATTCATACATTATACAATCCATCCAAAGTGTATAATCTATCACTCCCAGTGTAATCACAGAGTGGTGAATTCATCACCACAACCAATTTTAGAGCATTTTCATTCCTCCAAACAAAAAAAAAAGAAAGAAAAAAGAAAAAACCCACATACTCTATATACCCCCCTATTATTGACACTTAGCATTGGTGTGGGACCTTTGTTACAATTCATGAAAGAATATTAAAATAGTACTGTTATCTGTAAACTATAGTTTGCATTGGTTGTACTTTTTCTCATATACTTTTCCCATATATTTTTTGTTGTTGTTACATATCCCTCCCCCCTTTCTGCTTGCTCTTGCTGTGTGTTCATTTTTTGTGTTCTTCTATGTCTGCTTTTTGTCTCCCCTCATTGCGGCGATGCGCTGAGTCGACCCACCATGTAGGTGGCTTGCTCTGCTTGTGGGTGGCTTTGTTCCGTTTCGCGGGCGGCTCAGCTCCGTTTTTTGCGGGTGGCTTGGCTCCATTCGGGGGCGACTTGCCCTGCCAGTGGCGGCTTTGCCCCGCCCATGGCGGCCTGCCCCCTCAAGGCAGTCTACCCGCTTGGAGTGGTCTCCGGGAACCGAACCTGGGGCCTCCCATGTGGTGTACTGGCGCCCTAGCCACTGGGCTACAGCTGGCCCCTCCCATGTATTTTTAATTGGCTTACAGTGAGTGAGGTATCTTCTTTTGAAGCTGGATATTGTCACCCTGCAGGAAAAATGAGAGCCCTTCTCCCTCTTCCTTATGAGGAAGTATCTTGAAACTGATCATTAAGTTCTTTGTGGGGACAACATCTCTTGATATTCAGAAATACTTTCTGAAAAGTTGCTCCAAATTAATTTAAAGGGACCCAAAATTTGGTATCAATTCCCACTGCCAAATGGAAAAAAAAAAATTCCAGATTGAGAATCAAGTACATTTAGATTGAAATTAATATTGTTTTTTAAAAATGTTTTTTCTCACTTGTTAGCTCATAAATAATGAGTTTTTGAAATGAATGCTGAAAGAAGCCTGTGTTTTTTTAGTTTATGCCTGGGTTTGTACCTCAGACCCACCCAGAGGTCCAAAAATTAAGTTTTTGCTCTAAGAGCAACCCTTGCCTGCTTTTCTTCTTAGAATCCCCCACAGACCTTGTTGAGGGGTCCATGGTCTCACAGCTCCTGCTTTGGTTGGGTTTGGTTTAGTTTAGAGCATTCTGGAGCCCTGGGCCTGGGCTGAACCTATTGTCTGGAGCTGCTAGATAAAAAAGTTCTCCAGGCACCAAGACAACATACATCTATTTGTCCATAGGATAAAGCTACACATATTCCCCACCCCACCCCAGGGCTCCCTCATCTCTTTGCTCATTGTTTTTTCTCATTATCTACTCATTGTCTGTTTTTTTTTTTTCCTTTGGGAGGCACCAGGAACCGAACCCAGGACCTCCCATGAGGCTTGAGCCACATTTGCTCCCTCAACACACATTGGAAAAAAAAAATTAAAGGATTATTTATTAGAAGGTGGGGATTGTAGCTATCTTTTTTCATTTAGAAAATGTCTATTAAATTCTATTATTATAAAACATTATTGAAAACATACTTCTGTAAGTCCTGACAGGAAAAATGAACAAATGCTATTTGATTCTATATTTACTTCAGTGTTTATAATGCATGGGGACAATTACTCTGGTTGGTCATTTTTTCCCTTTTGATGTATAGTCTAGAGGCAGATACTGGGAGGGCCCTTGAGAAAAGAAGAGTAATTCTTTTTTACCTGATATGCAGCTATGCTGTGTAAGAGTTTAAATATTGGTCAGATGCCCGAAAACAATGGGGCTGAGAATCATCTGTGGTCTGGTTACGTTTAATCTGGATTTGCAGACTGTGCTCACATCCCCAGGAGGTCGGTGAATCCAGGAAGATCCTGATGAGCATTTAGCTAAAGCAATACTTCAAATAAGTCAACGCTGACATTTGCTGCTCAGTGTGAAAAGAGTGGCTATTTCTCATACAGCTTACTCTTACAACTCAGGTGTAGATGGTAAATTGCAACCACTTGTTCAAGCTTTGGAAAAAACCATCTCTCTAAGTAAAAGCAGACCCAAGTTTTTAGAGCATTCTCGAGCCAGGTAGACCTCTGACCTGGAAGCAGAATCAAAAGGAGAACATCTGTGAAGAGTGACTGTCAGAGAAGCCGCCCAGGAGCTTACCGGTAAATGCGGATCAGAAGTGGTGGTGCTCGGGATGTCCTGGATAACCTAGATTTCATTATCAATCTCACAGTAGATCTTGAAAGAGATGGAGGATGTAGGGGAATTGATGATATCATTTTCTCCCAAGGTCTCCAAACTACTTGAACCTACAGATATACTAGTCTCTGTCCTTTGAGTGATTCTCTTCTAGTGTCTCCTAAAGCTATTCAGGACTTGGGCTTGTAAAACTCCTTAGAGCCATTTATTTATTTCTTGCCACTTCCCGTATTTGATCCACAGTGTGTCGTCACCAGGGGAGTAAACCATGGGATTGGAGATGTTATTGTAGTTAGGTACTGTAGCAGTTAGATATTATTTATGAACTCCAAAAAGAAATATAGATTGTTTGTAAACAGGTCAGTTCCTCTGGCATAACTCTTTGCTTGTATTAGATTCAGCTGAGATGTCTGATGAAATTATGTTAAGATTAGGGCTCTAATCCAACCATGTCATTAGAGTGTGACTCAGCGTTGAGTCCCAGGCCCCTTGGGGATAAAACAAATGCTCACATGGGAGTAAATACACAGAAAAAGCGAACACAGAAGCAGATACAGAGGAAGAGAGACTGCTCCATAGACACAGCCCCAGGAAGAGAGATGAGCCTGATAGTTTACAGCTGACCTAGTGGAGAGACCAGAACAGCTGAGCCCAAAAGAAACAAGCCCCGGGGAAAGTGACCAGCCTTATGCCAGCCTGCAACTGAGATCAGGAGATGCTGGGTCCACAGAACCTTGAGAGGAAAGAGGAAGGCTGAACCCTTGCAGATATTGGTAGCCACCTTGCATCAACATGTGGCAACAGACTTTGGGTGAGAAAGTACCTCTTATGGTACCTTGAGTTGGACTCCTTAGAGCCTTGTAACTGTAAGCTTCTACCCCAAATAAATACCCTGTATAAAAGCCAACAGATTTCTGGTACCTTGCATAGGTATCCCTTTTGCTGACTAATGCAGGTACCTCCCCAGTCCTCCAGCTTTTCAAAGGTAGAACAGAGGCCCAGAGAGCTGTAGTATGTAACATGTTAATTTAGTAGAAAGTGGTTTTTTTTTCCCCCTCTACTATGGCTGTTTTGATGAGTGCTTGTCGGAGGTAAACCAAGCAATGAATCTTGGCACAATCTTTCTTGGAGTTCAGCCAGTATTTGTGATTATATTCAAAGTCTCCAAAAGGACATGGACATTACAGTTTACTTCCTATTATAAATGACATGGAAAGAGGTGGGAGGATAGTCATTCAAAACTGGTTTTATCCATCACCCTGAACAGACTCAAAACATGTAGATCTTGTGAGGGGTTCCTGCAAAACTCACAGAAAGTGAATGGCTTTATGCGGGGGCCAACTCTGGCCCAGACATTGACATTTCTATTGTGAGTAGAAGGCTGATGGAAAAAATGCGCCTTCATGAGATTTGTACAATTTGAGAGAATAGTAAGTGCGTGGTATTTAGAAATTTGTGTAGTTATGTAGTTCTTTGAACATATGTAGGATTTGCCATGAGATTTTCTAGGCGCCAGACATAGCTCTGTGAAGGGATTCTCCCTGTCTCTACCCAGCAGCTTCCTGCCTTGGATCATTGATTCTTGAGAGAATATTTGAGATTCTCTTATCTAAACCTAAATGGAAGAGGGAAACATTTGTTCTTAAATTTCTATCTTTTCTTGTGTCTCAGCATAATAGTAATCTTGTCCTGATGATCAGAGGGACAAACTGTACACTGAATATCAACAGTGAGAGAGAGGCAGGAAGCCAGGCCTCTCATTCCAGCAACTGCAATAAGCAAATAGTGACCGACTGGAACTTTTTGTCCTCTTTGAGGCATTAAAGTGGGTCATGAATTTGTTTCAATATTAAGCTTTCCTGAGAAACAAAGCCTTCCCTAAGCGTTTAGTGCTGTGGTTGGGGATTTCCATGAATATGAATGGGGGATTTCTGAGGTCACCAGTGAGGGAATCCCATCTTTTCTGTGTAGCTCCCTCATGGCTCTGGAGGCCTGAGGGTAGTAGGGTGCTGAGGAATCTAGAGGAGTGTGGGGCTGCTTTTAAAGACATGAGCCTAGAAACTCAGAGTTCTTAGTGTTTAGCACTCATGGGCAGACCTTGTATCCCCCAGTTTTAGGGTTGATTAGAATCTCAGAGAAAGGTATATGTACACTGCCACTTTCTTTTATCACACCAGAGTCTTCAGGGTTGGCAGCAAAGGGATATTTTCTATAATAGAGAAGTTTATCTAGGCTCTATAAGCAGACTTTGTTTTCCTTTCTCCAAAGTATTTCTTGCAGATTTTTATTGCCACCGCTTTGAAGATCATGGCATGAGTGTACAGCAATTTTTCACCATGAACTTTCTTGTCTAAGAGAAAAATCTATCCTTCTATGAACATTTAGGCCAAAGTTGGGATATTTACATTTCTATATAAGAATTTCCTGAAAGCTGGGTGTGGTAGATTAGGTTGCACATCTCATAAAAGTCATGTTCTTAGTCTTGGTCCCTGGGAGACGACTGGGAGAAGCAGGAAGCCAGTGGGAGACTGGGAAAGAAAGAAGAGTTCATTGCCATGTAACGGGAGGCAAGAGGCAAGCCAAGGAATCCCCAGGATTGTCAGTGAGCCAGGACCAGATCATTCTTTGGGGAGAGAGCAAGCCTTACAGGTATCTAGATTTTGGCCTTCTTCTAACCTCAAAACCATAAGATGATAAATTCCCATTGTTTGAGCCAACCCATTGTGTGAGTATTTGTCATAGCAGCCTGGAAAACTAAGAAATTGGGCAATACAAAGAGAAATATGAGCAAGTGGCAGATAATCTGAATTTCAGAAGCAAGAGATGGAATTATAAAGGATAAAAGCCCTTGCCTCCTCTTCAAATACTGACGAAAGTCTCCAGGGGTGATCATATCTATGCACAGTATTAGAAAACAACATAGTGATCCATCATTCATAGGCATCAACAGGGAAGTCAAAGACTGTGGGGTCTCCCTGTGTTACTTGTATCTGCCCTTCATTATCAGTGAGACAGAGTGAGAAGTTGTAGTGCTTTGGCTGTGCTATTTCTAAAAGTCAACACCAAAAAGAGGAATCCTATAGCATCTTAGGGAGAAAAGCCTTTGGGATTCTAGAATGCCCCAAAGTGAGGAAAGAGAAGCAAAGCAGCCTGAGGTGTAAGGGGTCTAAGAGTGTCCCTGTTCAGCACTGTAAACGTCCTAAGACCAGAATCAAGAGACTGACTGTGGAGTTGGGACATCTGGGCAATAAAGACATGTGTATTGCATATTTGGGCTTTTCTTTCTTTTGGGTCTTAACCAGGCACAAACTTTGGTGAGGTTACTGGACTCCTGGGTAAAGGCTAAGGGATATTCTAAGATTTGAATATACTTTCTTGCCAATGAATGGATTATTCCAAAGCTAAAAATGTATTTCCTTAACAGAATATGGGTTGTTTATGTTCTAGCAATAGAAAATGAGGCAGACTTAACTGAAAGAAAGGGAACTATCCGTGGCAAACCCTGACAAAGGTCTTCCCAAATAGGCTGTGTTGACATCTATGTAAATGAAGCTACTGTCCTGGATCCTACTGTATCCCGTATTTGTAACAGTATATCTAAATAAAGGACATCCCATTTCACGGGGCACATTAAAAACAACTGTTGTGAAAGGGCTACAATTCATATCAGAGAAAAATGTTTGAAAACACTAGGTGTATTTAAGTCAAAAAAGTATAGACTGGGACTAATTATGCAAATATTGGAAGAATTTTCCTGAGAAAAAAGAGTTTGTTCTAATGAATCCAGAGGGTATACCCTCTGCCCTTGTCTTCATGGTAAAACAATTTAACAACATAAATAGTCCTGCACAAAAGGAACCCCAATACTTTTGCAGTTCATCTGAAGTCCGCTGACATACATATTATGACCTAGGCACACAAAGTTTTCCCTTTCCAGACATCCATTCATTAATTTGTTGACAACAAATAATTATTCAATAAATGATTCATTGTCCACGCACGGATGATTATTGAGTTCCAACTATGTGCCAACTCAGTGGTGAAAATAACAGCTATAGTCTCTTTCCTCACCCCTTTGTCTGCAATCCTACTCATCCACTTTAGTCACACCTTTTCCTATTATATATATCCTTATCATAGCGTATGTCATATCACTTTGTGATTATGAAGTTGTACTTACTCAAGAGTAAGTAAAGGCAAGTTTTTTTCTTTAATTTTATAATCCTGGCTCCTGGCACATTTATCAGGTGCTTAATAAATGTTTGTTAATAAAAGAATGGAATTACAAACATGACTTTCAGGTCTCTAGCTACTAAGGTTATTTAAGGGGCATCGTTAATGCTCAAGCCAAAAGAGAATTTAAATCTTTTCTCTTCATGCTGTTCACAATCAATGCAAATTGTTTCAGTGTTAATAAATCCCTCACCAAAGATAGGATTATAGTGGGAGAAAGCAAGACCATGATCCTGCTTGCTCTGCTATTAAAATTAAGCCTTGATCTATACTTACTTACACTTTTATTCTCTAACAAATTAAATGCTAGGTGCTTTCCATATCATGTCTTATGCAATTTAATTCTCACAGCAAACCTGTAATGTGGTCCATTACTCAGATGTTGAAAAGAAAACCCTCAGAAATTAAATTATCAATCCCAATTTTTATTTTTAATATGGTCACAAGTAGAAAATTAACTGGAGTATCTGGGATTCTGCATTTGAGTGGACAATTTTAACTTACATCATGGGTCCATCAGGTAATTCTCTACCAGCTCATGCCAAATGAATTTTAGTGGGAAAGAGATAATGATCATTGTTGACCTATTTAGACCTTCCCAAATTACAGGTGGAAATAATCGGCTTTATCTCACAGGATGCCAGTTATTCATATTTGATCAAAGGCTCCCCATTTTTGGTTTTGATGATTGTTTTCTGTGGAGTTACCTGGAAGATGTAATCTGCTCAATTCAGAACTTCTATATCAATTACCAAGTCTGGCATTTGAGTCACCCAAAATGATCCTGTTGGCAAGTAAAAGCTAATCTGGCTCTTTGATCTCTTGATCAGCTTCTGTACGAGGGTCACTATTTTTTGGTGATTCATCTTTCAGTGAGATGGATGAAACTTTTTTGTTGTTGTTGCTTCCAATTAGTTCATGTTTTTATATTATCACTAAATGAGACAAGGATCCACATCAATTCTATTCATATTTTTCATATTCATAAATGTCTGAGAAATATTATTTACTTAAAAGTAGATGAGAATGGAAAAGGCTTTGTTATAGCAACGTCACTCACTTTAAAATCCTTCTGAGCTATGTGACAAAAATAATTTATCTTCAAAAATACTTTGATGATCAGCTGTCAACTGGTAAGTCCTTCAATCAATCTTGTTGAATTGGAAACCCCTGTACTGCAAAAGGATTTTTAAAAATGCAGTCATTAGAGTCATTCATTCTCTCAACACTTAACAGCAATCTTTAAATAATTTCTTTGCTTGATGCCCCAGAGACTGTTACAACTGGGGTAATGAAACATAGTAAAATTAAAGATGGGTGAGAGACAAGACTTTACCAACTCTTTTGAGCTTCATTTTCTTTCTCTGTAAAATGAGGATTATAATGTACCTATCTTTTATGATTATTGCAATATTTAAATGAGTTATGCATCTATCACAGTGCTGATAAGAATCATGCAATACGTGGTAGCTTATGCTACATGATGAACTTGGTCCTGATTAGGTGCATAAACTTATCTAAGGGTGAGTGGGCACAGCATTGGGATTTTCAAGAACAATGACCAAAAAGAAATAATGGGAAGTACTGTCAAGATTCTGGGATATCTCACATTTTGAAGTAGAATTTAATCCAATGGCAACATCCAATCTCTTTGGGGAAGAGATCAGCAAAAGCTAGGTTGGGTGCCCGAGCTCCTCAAATGTGGGCTTGGGTTTATAGCAAACTCTAATTTCTGGCAAAGACAGAGAACAGGGGGGAAAACTGAGCTAGAAACTCAGTTTTAGAGATAAGACCAATATAGTGTGGGGGCTTAAGTGATGGCTGCATATGAGTGTAAAAAGCCAGGTTTTATTCAACCTCCCTATACATACATATGCATGCACACTCACACACACACACACACACACAAGGCTACAGACCCCAGAGTTGAGTGGGCAAAAGAATATTGTCTTTGGTGTCAATATCTGTATGTTGGTAGGGGCTTTCCGGAATGGTGAATTGAGAAGGGTTTTGAGACTAGAGGTGGGTTTATCTGAAAAAATAAACATTTTGGTGGCTACTGTAAGTTAGCATTCAGCCTTCTCCTTTGCCCTGCCAGGCCTACAGCAATTAGACTAGTTCTGTTGATGGTGATCAACCTCATAATGAACACTCTTCTTGCTCAGGATTGGTTCTAATCCTGGTGGGGTTGATGTCCAATGAAATAAAAGAACTTCTTCAGTTATGTTCTAAGTGGGAAGAAGGGCCTATGCCAGTCTTTTTATCCCTATCAGCCCTCAAATCAAAGCTGCTCAGGGTATACCAATTGCTCAGTGGTTGTCACTGATATAACCTTAAATAGGAGATAAGCACATCTTAGATCTATAAAGATAGCCATAAATTTCCCTGCAGTGTGGAAGAAAACTGGTTAGGGATTAGAGCATTTGTTAAAACCCCAAATCTGCCATTTACTAACTAATATCCTGTGAAAACCTTCAACAGCCTTAATTTCAGTTTTCTCATCTCTACAATGGGAATAATGCTTCACAGCTTTATTAAAAGGATTATAATAAATGAGAACATATAGGTGATGGTGATTTGTAAACTGAGTTATACAGATATCGTGTGTAATTGTAGCTGTTGTTATTAATGCATTTCTTTTTATGTCCTATCTTTCTTAGATTATTTCAGGTAATAAGTAAAGAAAATTGAAAGCTATGAAGCAGCTAAAGGACAAGTAGAGGCAGGGATTGTTATCTGTATAATTCTTGAATTAGCAATGAATGACTTCATTGTAAGCATTAACATAGTTTAGTAACTGATTATCATGAGCATTATTTAAAATACATTGCATGTTTTCACAGTTTTGTATATGGAATGATTTTCTTTATTAGCATATAGAGCAGGGGTTCTTAACCTTTTTTGTTCCACGGATCCCTTTGCCAGTCAGGGGAAAACCACGGACCCCTTACTAAGTCCATGCTACACTGTGTATTATTTAATAAATATCATTCCTGCACCAACATGTCCCTACAAGAATAATGTTTTTTTGGGAAGTTCAATTCAAGCCCTGGTTAAGAACCTCCGATATAGAGTATCGACAGCCAAAAACAACCTTAAAAAAGAACTGAGCAGTTCTTTGGAAGAAAACCACTTGTGCTAAACATCCACAGGGTGGGATAGGGGAGATATACCACATTAAAGAATATATATATAAAATAATATATATAATATATTATCCCTCTGTCAAAACAATGTTGGTATAAGACTGTGCAGGGTCAAACTGGTCATAACTGCTGTGAGATGAGTTTAACTTCTGTGGTTGGCTAAATGAATTTCCTCAGCTCTTTATTCCACATTCTTGGTAAAGGTTTTGCGGTCTGACTGATTGCCATTATGACCACTGCAGACATTGAAAAATGACTTAAGAGAAATAACCACTGCTAGGGAGAGACAAATAGCTTCCCAGCAGAGAGGGATTCATGCAAGGGATATTAGCACATATTCAACTACCTGAACTTCAAATATGTGTAGACAGTATTTGGGAGGACCAGTAGAAAAGTTATCTTTTAACCCTTCCTATTTCCCTTCTCCCTCCTACTTTTCCCATATAAAATCTCTCCTACTCTAGGTACCAAACAGTTAGAAACCAAGAGAAAATGAGCAGGGCCTTTTGCCTAGTGCCTGTCCCACGTAACGTCATCAGCATGGTCTTTGTCCTTTAGATGGGTAATTTAAATGAGCAATAACATCACATGCGAGACCACAGAGTGCCTATGAAGTGCCCACTCTAGCTAGTCGACATTCAGGAACTGGGTCAACACTCTGCTTGGCACTATCCTCAGTCTGGAGGAAAGGGCCAGGACCCAGACAAATACCCCTCTGGAGGGGGTAACACTAAGCAGAAGATTATGAAATGGTGTTGGAATTGCTCTTATTAGGGTGTGCAGGGTGCTGAGGGAGCTTTGAGGATGTGGAGAGATGGACATAATGAGGGGTAAGAAAGTATTTTCACATTCACAGTGAGTTGAAGTTTGAACATAGCTAAGTTTATTATCTTCCTCATAAGAATGGAGGAAAGGAACATTCAGTTTTAAGCTGTTCCTGAGGGAAAAAAAAAATATTAGGTCTTAATTTAATTAAAAATTGGAAATATTCTTAGGGAAACTGCAACTTGGCCCTTTCAATCCATTTACTTCAGAAGCCATGTAGGAGTCGAACTTGTGTGGGAAATGTGGGTATTCTGAAGGGCTAGTTTTTTGTGTGTGGAGTTGCCATACTTCTCTTGGCTCAAATTTCTACCTTGAAACCTGAGAGAAATCTCTCAACAGAGTCTAATAAATCCACACTAACCCCTTGCCTCAGAATCACACAGCTCATGAAGTATGACAGTTGGTTTATTAAAATTTAAGAAAAATCAATGAATGTAACATGTGATACTGAACCTCAGCATCCTGAGGTCCTACAGTATGTCTGTATCCTGCATGGGTTATGGCCTAATGGGACTTGCTACCCCTGGATAAAAGATTGCTCTCTAACACAGCCTTCTGCCAGCAGAAGTGTCCCAATGAAATGAGCCATGTTTCCATTTTGCTGAAAGATCCCTCTTCCCAGATTGTCAACACCAGTCTGCCTCTCTTCAGCCAAAGCCTGTGTCATATATGCAGGAGCAACGGTGTGGGGCCTCAATTAGAGTTTTCCTTCCTGTTGAACTCCTGTAATATTTGAGTGAGGTCAGCCTCAAGTGGTTTGGCCATAGAGAAGGATTTTTGATGGTAACTTCTCTTGCCCACAACTACTTGGAAGTACAATAGGGTGAGGACTTGTTTAAAAGAAGGCCAAGGCACACCTGCCAAGGTGTATTCACTTAGCTTTTCCTCACTTATCCAAAATGCCACTTTTATATGAATATACATTTTTCTAAAAACAAATATATGTATCTGGACTTTTAATTCATTTTCAATGATTTATTTGTGTATTCTTACACTAGGAACACATAGTTTTAAGTATCATGATTTTGTAATATATTTTAGTTTTGGTAATGAAAATCCCTCCTTGTTACTCTTCTCTTTTTCATTCTTAAAATAAATATTCCCAATACTTTCATGGGAACAACATAACACCCGTGATGCTACTGCCCAAATTAATGTGCTAACATTCCTTCAAATTTATTTTTAAATGTAGGAAATAAAATATAAAAATGATTATTTGGCTGGAATTCCCAGTTATATTATCCTTCCACTGCCTCCCTAAGGTAACCACCATCATGAAATTTATATGTAGTTTTCTAGGCCATTTAAAAAATACCTTTGAATAAACAGATATGCATGTAAGAATATATAACAGTGCTTTTTAATGTGATATTTAAACAATATAAAAGTGCCATACATAGCAAGCTTTTCTGAAATCTTTCACTCTGTTTTGAAACCTATCTGCATTAAAATATTTTTTCTTGTAATTTCTGTAACTATTCCATCATATGAATGTACTATGCATTATTATTTCATTCCATTTTGGCATTTAGCTTGTTTTGTTATTTTCCTATTTAAAACATTGCTTTACTAAAATTCGGTCCGTGATTCCTAGTGCATATGTGCAAGTGTTTTGTGAAGGTTTGTCTTAATTTGCCAGGGCTGCTATGACAAATACCACACACCAGTTGGCTTAAGGAATAGGAATTAATTTTCTTACAGTCTTGGAGGCTCATACTCTAAAATCAAGACCTTGAAAGGCCATGCTTTTCCCCTATGTCTGTAGGATTCTGGTGCTGCCATGCTGCATTCTTGGGGTCCTTGGGTTACATCTCTGCCTTGTCACATGGCTTGTCCTTCTGGCTTCTACTTCTGCAGAGTCATCTGTGTCTCTAGATTTCCTCCCCTAATAAGGCCTCTAGTCATATGGTTTAAAGCTTACTCTGATTCAATTTGGCTTCATCTGAATAGAATCTTCAAAGACCCTATTCACAAATACATCTACATCTTAACTAATGATAACATCTTCAAAGGCCCTATTTGCCATGGGTTCACACCCAGAGTAATGTGGATTAAGACTTGAATATGTCTTTTGTAGGGGACACGATTCAATTTATTCCAACAAGTAAAGTTACTAGGTTATAATATATCCACATTTTCAACTATATAATATATTCAAATTGTTTTTCAAAATGGATACACCAAATACACTTCTATGGTTGAATATAAAAATTCCTATTTCTCTACTTCCTCTCCAGCAATTAAAATTTTCAAAGGTTTTTCTTTTTTTGGTTATTGCCAATCTGATGGATTAAAAAAAAGACATTCCTTTCAATGTGAATTTCTTAGTGGGACAGAAAATATTTTTTTTAAATTTGTTTTCCATTCAGATTCATCTTCTGTGATTTGCCTTTCATATCTTGGCCTTTAAAAAAATCTCTTTTCCTTAGTGTTTTAAAGAATTATATATTATATATTTAAATTACAATCTTTTATCTTTTTAACATGTTGCAAATATACTCTCCCAGTCAATTGTTTGTCTCTTGATTTTATTTATGGTGCATTACTTAGGACAGAAATTTTTAGTTTTAATATGGTCAAATTTGGAAGTTTTTTTTTTCCTTTATAAGTGCAGGGTTTTATTTTTGTTGTTGTTGTTTTGGTTAGTTAATGAATCCCTCCTAGAATTATTCTTCTAAATTTTCTTCTAATTTTAAGTGTTGTTTTTCATGGCTAGGTCTTTATTTTTTAGTATAATATTATTTTTTTCCATAAGGAAACCCAAATATCCTGGATACCTGAATACCTTTTATTGAATAGTATCTTATTTTTCTTCTGAATGGCATTTTATACACACACACATCATAAACCAAACTCACTGATTGATAATGCTCCACTTATCACATACAAAGTTTCCATTTATTCTTGAGCCTTTTTTGGCTCTATAACATTCTATTTATTATAAGTCCAATTGTTGTACTTATACTAAAGCTTTATAATTAGCCATGCCATCTAGTGGGACAAGGCCCCTCTCTCCCTGCTTCTTATTTTTCATAATCATCTTTTTTATTAATGGACCTTTTTCTTTCTATATGAATTCTTAAAAAACAAATCAATTTTATTAATACATATTAATAAAACATACAATCCACCCAAAGTGTACAATCAGTGGTATTTGGACATTGTTGTGCATTCATCAGTTTAATCACCATTAGGGCATTTTCATTAGTTCAATAATAATAATAACAAAACAAAAAACAGACAAAGAAACAAACAAAAAACTCCTCACTTCTCAAACTCTGTTTCCCCAGCTGAGCATAGCTGCTATTCTGTATCCGTCTCTCTAGTTTATTCATATTTATATTTTGTACAGTCTTATAAATGTAGTATTAACCATATTCATATTTCACATGAGGTTTCACTATGTTATACAATTCCATGTTGCATTTTTTAGCCTTCCTTCTAGATTATACATGACCTTAGACTTTCCCTTTCAACCACTGTCATATCATATAATAGCTTAGCTAGTTACGAACACTATGATGTGCTTTCACCATTTCTACTCATTTCCAAAGATTTACAAACTTTTTACCAATTCTGCACAGATTAACCCTCAGCTTTCCATTCTTTAACCTCATTCTATTTTCTGGTGACCTATATTCTAGTTATTAACTCCATTAGTTTATACAATATATTTAGTTCATAATAGTGCAATCATACAGTATTTTACCTTTTGTGTCCGGCTTGCTTCACTCAACATAATGTCTTCCAGGTTCATACATATTGGCATATGCCTCACGACTTCATTTCTTCTTGCAGCTGCATAATATTCCGTTGTGTGAATACACCACAATTTGTTTATCCATTCATCAGTTGATGGACACCTGGGTTGTTTCCATCTTTTGGCAATTGTGAATAACATGTCTATGAACATTGGTGTGCAAGTGTTTGTTCATGTCACTGCTTTCAGTTCTTCTGGGTTTATACCTATCAATAGTATTGCCGATTTTCTTGGCAAGTCTATATTCAAGTTTCTTAGGAACTGCCAAACAGTCCTCCACAGTGGTTGTACCATTCTACATTCCTACCAAAAGTGATAGCGTTCCTATCTCTCCACATCTTCTCCCACACTTGTAGTTTTCTGACTTTTTAATAGTGGCCATTCTAATAGGTATGAAATGATATCTCACTGTAGTTTTGATTTGCATTTCCCTAATCGCTAGTGGTGGTGTCCATTTTTTCACTGTTAGTATTTCCTCTTTGGACAAATATCTATTCAAGTCT
>PVKH010010748.1:0-18096 GCA_004027955.1 Chaetophractus vellerosus | reverse complement strand
TTCAGTTCGCGGGTGGCTGGCTGCGCTCCATTCGCAGGCGACCTGCCCTGCCCGTGGCGGCTTTTGCCCTGTCCGTGGCAGCTTTTTGCCCTGCCCACGGCGGCTCTGGCCCGCCCATGGCGGCTTGCCATTCTCAAGGCGGTCTGCCCGCTAGGAGAGGTCCCCGGGAACCGAACCCAGGGCCTCCCATGTGGTATGCTGGCGCCCTATCCACTGGGCTATCGAGCCGGCCCCGTCTGCAAAATTTATTTATCTTATTTCTTTTATAATTCCCTCCTCTTTGATTTCCCATTCTCCCTTTCTGGATTGATTTTCTGGGTATCTGAATTGAACATCTATGTATCTTATCTGTACCCTCCTCTCATATTTTCTGCATTTATATCTTTGAGTTCTGCTTTCTGGAGATTTCTTCAACTTTATCTTTTAACTTTTTAATTAAATTATTTTATTTCAGCGTTCACTTTTTAAATTTTCAAAAAGTATTTTCCTCTGTTTGTTATATATTGCATCATTTTAAAAATTTCCAGAATAAAACATTTTCTTGATATTCTTGGAGAATGTTAATTAACACTAGATTTCCCTATTATATCTAGATATTTCAGAAGTCATATTTATTTCTTCCTCTTGGCTTTCCTCTTTGACATTGCAGTTTTTCCTCGTATTTTTGGTGGTCCTGGTTGTCCATTTGTATCTATGAATGAGGTCATAAAGGATGACTGAGAGCTCTGTGCCCATGGAAGGATTTGTCAACCAGTAAGCATTGCCTTAGTATAAGTAAGGGTCATTATGCTAGAAGACCTAAATATTGGGGAAAAGGCTTTATCCCAAGTTTTGGTAGTTCTTTTCATTATTTTATTGGTTTGCATTATACCTTAAACACTATACTTAAATTTATATTTCTTAGTTCCCAATTTGCAGTAGGAACAGTAATACTCCTTACTTTTCTTTCAATTTTCTATGTTCTGTCAGCTTTATCTTTTATTTTACATTGTCAAAGTGTTACATCTATATTTTGATTTGTAACTACATTTATTTTGAGGGATTTGCTTATAGATTTATTCTATGATTTGAACCTGATATTTGTTACTGATATTTAATATTATGAACACACAAATATTGTTCACCAGAAAGTCAAGTAGTGTGCTCCTGTTTTATTCCTCTCCCCATGGGTCCAAAGTTATGGCCATCTCACCAGATAGAAAATGTTCAAGTCCAAAGCATGACCTTTCCTTGCTTTCCACTGAATGTTATCAATCAGGCCACATTTAAGTTTGCTTCATAATTGAACCACGACCTTCAAAAACAGTTGTTTTTTTCCTTGAATTACTACTTGCTATTCTTTTTTCTTCAGAGAGAAGAAATATGTGCTTTCTTTATTATGCACTGATGTTATCCAGGTCCTTAGTTATTCTGTCTTTTGCTTGGAATCCATTCTTTCCTTCTTCTTGACAAGAAGTTTTTGGAAGCTATGGAAGATTTTGCTTTGTATTTTAAAAATGAATCTGATATAAGGCCTACTTTATTTGCAAAATGTCATATAAGTAAGAAAATCTAAAAATCTGTTCCCTAATTTTCAAGAGAATCTTCGGTTTATATATTAGTAAGATCAATTTATAATAAGATCTATAGGGCATAGTTGGTGTATTAATTATCACATGATTGGAGAGTAAATTCAGATTTTAAGGAGAAAACATTCCATCAAGAGCAGTTCCCAGTAACAAACACACATGGTCCTAAGGTCACAGGTCATAGTCCATAGGAGATGATTATTTGAATATCATTGAAAACTCTTTTTTTCTCTTGGTAAATACACTAGATAGAAACTAAATTTCTTGATGGAAAGATACACAATAATTATAAATGAAATTATATAGAAAACAATATATTGGCTAAGGCTCTTTGTTCTTCTATGTGGAATTTTCAACCTTCTTTATCTTTAAAACAAAGAGTTGTGTCAACAATCTTTTTTGCCTTCGTGGTTTTACTTTAAATACCATTTTGCTTCATGACATACGGTTTCACCGGTAATTTTAAACAAGGCTGAATCAAAATATTTGGGGCTTATAATTTCCTGTTTATTTGGAGCCAACTGTTCTAATTTGGAATAATTGCTTCCAAGGCCTGTTGTACAACAGTCATTCTTGATTTCTCTTTATTGGTCTCCTTGGATTCCAAGCTGTCTTCTTTCTTCTTAACTCTCAGTTTACTGGAGTACATGCTCTTGGACTTTCCTCAGATCATCCTTCTGTTCTTGTATATCTGAAAATATCTTCATTTTCCCTCAGGTGATTTATAGTTTGGCCTGGTCTAGAATTTTAGTTTGAAAATTGGCATGTTTGTTTATGCTTTGTTAATTTTTGGCTTTATTTTCCTGTGGTCAGAGAATATAATATATAACTTCTCTTATAAAGTAAGATTTTCTTTTTAAAAATGGTAAGAACAATTGTTTTAGGTAAATGCTATCTGGACATTTGAAAAGGAAGTGTATTTCCTATTATTAGAGTTTTGTAAATATTTTTTATAGAAACCATTTAAATTTTATAATTCAGATTGTTTACATTCTCATTTATTTTTTCCTATTTGATCCAAGAAGCAATTGCCAACTTTTAACGTGTTTCTGTTAATTATTGTTGTCAAAACTGATTGTTTTTCCTTATGCATTATTTAGTCCACTCATATTAATGAATATTTTAATTGAGAAATGTATTCTTAATTAATAAAAATGACCTATTTGCCCTCTTAAATTGTTTGGACTTGAATTTTACTTCATTTGATGTAAATATTAAAGTCTGTTTTATTTTAGTTTGCGGTGGCTATTTATATCTTTGCATCCAATTACTTTAAACATTTTTCAAACTATTATGGATATTTCTCCTTAGAGTTTTTATACTCTTTAGTCGGAAGTTTTGTCTCATTGTGTGTTATTATTCTTAAAGGGCAGTTTAACCATTGCTGTCATAACTATATTTGATCTTATATGTTACATTATTTTATACTTTCTTTTACAGTTCCCTTGATTGATACTTTATTTTAAATATTTTGCCATGTCAACTTCATTTATTTTTAATAATTTAAAGTTCTATTTTCTATTTAAATTTATATTCATCTAGAATTTATTTATTTATTTATTTTGGCTTATACAATGAGAATTTATTAGCCTACTGTTTAAGGATGAAAAAATATCCAAATCAAATTATCATCAAGGCAATGCTTTATTCCTGAAGACCTGCTGCCAGTGATTCTTGGCTCCTTTGCCACATGGCAAGGCACACACCGGTGTCTGCTGGTCTCTACCTTCTCTTCTGGGTTTTGTTGCTTTCAGGTTGTTTCTGTGGCTTTCTCTCTCTCTCTCTCTCTGTATTCATTACTTTTATAAAGGACTCCAGTAATGGGATTAAGACCCATCCAAATGAAATGAGTCACACCTTAACTGAAATAGCCTTGTCAAAATGTCCTACTTAAAATGGATTTACACTGATAGGAATGGATTAATTTTAAGAACATGTTTTTCTGAGGTACATACAATTTTAAGCTTCTACACACCACCCTCTGATCCCCCACAAAGAGACATTTTCTTCTATATGCAAAACACGTTCATTCTATCACAATATCCCCAAAGCCTTAAGCCATTTCAGTAACAATGCTTAGTACAAAGTCTCATCAAAATCAATTACAGGTGTGGTCTGTCCTGGGACACAATTCCCCTCTGTCTGTGGACCTGTGAAACCTAAAGAACAAGTTATCTGCTTCTAATATACAAAGAATGGACAAGGATAGGATAAACATTCCACTTCCCACAGGAAGAGATTGGAAGGAAAACAGGGGTCACAAGTTCCAAACAATTCCTAAACCCAACAGAGCATGCTCCATTAGATTTCAACGTCTGAGAGTCATCCACAGAATTACGTTTTGTCCTCAGGGCCTGATGTAGTGGCAGCTCTACCCTTCCCAAGCACTTGAGCAGCAGCATTGCTCTCCCCACACACTGGCATGGAGATCCCACCCTCTGAGAACACTGAGGGGACAGCCAGACTCTGCAATCCTTGGGGAATAGGCTCCAACCTCTGAGGACACAGGGGTAGTGGCAATCTTCTCGAACAACAGGGGTGAAAGGTCCACCCCTTCCAAGAGCCACACAGACTCAGTCTTTTCACACACATGGGTGGTTCCACTCTCTTGGCCTGAGAAGATGTATTTGGCCCAGACATCAACTTCCATGGTCCTGCCCTCAAAGTAATTTTTCCTTCAATCGGTCCCTTTTCTATCCCTTTTAGTCTAGATGGGCAATGGTTCTGTTCATACAGATCTCACAAAAATTACTTATTGGTTTCACTTGTAATACACAGGGATCCAAACCGTCTGATAGTAGGACTTTCCACAGATCCTTCCTGGATAACTACATCTCCAATCCTGACTTGCACTAAAATGGCTGACTGGATCCATGTTCAGTTAAACCTCACATGTAGCACTATTCTCTGGGGACTCACTTTCTGGAAGTTCAGAATTTTTCAAACCAACAATTTGTTTTCTTTGTGCCCAGGAGTTTCGTTCTCAGCTGATCCCTTTCTTCTCTCATTTTACTGTAAGCTGCAAGGAGAAATCAGGATGCACTTTCCACACTTAGCTTGGAACTCTCCTCAGCTAAATATCCAAGTTCATCTCCTTTCAAATTCTGTGTACCATCTGACATCAGAACCCAATTTCGCCAAGTTCTCTGCCACTTTAAAACAAGAATCATCTTTCTTCCAGTTTACAATGACACACCCATCATTTCTGTCTAAGGCCTCAGCAGAAGTACCTTTAGCATCCATATTTATACCAACAGTCTCTTCAAAGCAATCTAAGCCTTTTCTATCACATAGCTCACAATTCTTCCAGCTCCACCCATTATCCAATTGCAGAGGTGATTCCTGATTTGGGGTATTTGCAATAGCAGCACCCTATTCTCTTGGTACCAAAATCTATTTTAGTTTGCTAGATTGCTTTGAAATGAGTTGGCTTAAACAATGGAAATTTATTAGCTTTCTGTTTGAGGCTGAGAAAATGTCCAAATCAAGTCATCATCAAGGCAGTACTTTCTTCCTGAAGACTGGCTGCCAGAGATCCTTGCCTTCTCTGCCACATGGCAGTACCTGCTGGTCTCCCCCTTTTCTTCCAGGTTCATTGCTTTCATCTTTTTGCTACTGTGGCTTTGTAGAATTTAATTTTAACAACCAAGAATCAAGCAATAGAGATGATTCTTTCTATATACAATGAGGAAACTATCTATTTTTATTTCCTATAAACCTCCTCTATCCCATCTCCTTTTTTTTTTTTTCTTATAAAGCAAAAGAGAGAGAAAGAACAGTCCTGAGACAGTGGTACATGTGTTCTCAAGGGGGAGATGTGTTCCTATTTTTATTGAATTTATAATTGAAATCACTTCATCATGTTAATTATTCTTAAAAATATTCTTTTAGTGTGATATATATCATTTAAATTAGAATGCTTTCTAGGTCACTAGAAATAATTTAATACTACTGTATATTATTTGATTCTTCAATTTGACTCATTTGTTGGTATCAATTTAAAGGAAAAAATGTGAATGGTATAATTGTAAATTAGTATAGCTCTAAAAATCTCTTTATGCTGCTAGATGCAAATTCTTGGGTCAGAACCTTTTCTCCAAATATTGCCACTCCATTGCTTCCTAGCATTTAATGTCACGGAAAAATTCTAATTTTTTTAAGGTAAATTTTTTTTCTGTCAATTTAGGATTCTTTGTTTTTCCTTAAAATGTATAATTTTCACCTATGCCCAGATTTATTTATTTTCATTAAATAGTTCTTATTCATAGTGAGGTATTTTAATTTGTAAAATTAATCTCATTTTAGTAAAATTTTCTTCTTTTGTATCTTTGATTATTCAATCTGTTCCATTTGTCTTCTTACACACTGGTTAGATCTCCTTTCTCAGTTCTCCTATTCAACATTGTCATTCTTATTGATATAATCTCCTTGTCTTTTCTCTTTCCATTCATCGATAGCTTCTTAGTCTTGCCTTCTAGGTCAGTGAATTTACTTTAACAGTGTTAATTCTAATTTTTCCTGCTTTTGTGTTAATTTTAAAGCTGATACTAAATGATTTTTTGTTTATTTAATGTCTTCTATTTCTCATGTAATTTTAAAAATCTTTCACTGTGCCTCCTAGCTCCCTTCTTTTTCATTTTTCATTTTTTATCATCCTATTATATTACAGACTTCCATATTCCTGAATTTCCTTGAGACTGTAAAACAGATGCTATTTAAAGTTGATTTGAGTTATTGATAATTTATTGTTTTCAAAACTTAGCTCTTCATAACGTCTTATTTTATATTATTGTTGTTGTTTTAAAGTCAACAATTGTAGGATAAGAAGCTATCCAAAGTTGGAATTTGCCACCATAAGAGTATTGGCGAAGTCTTCTTGGATTCCTTCACTGTTTTCTGGGATGCTTTTTGGATAGTCCTCTTATATCTTAAACTGAGTTTCTGATGAAAGTTTATATCACCAGTTCAGTGATTCAGTACCCTTAAGGGAGTTTGAAGAGTCAGAATCAT
Source organism: Chaetophractus vellerosus (assembly GCA_004027955.1). Classification (NCBI taxonomy): domain Eukaryota; kingdom Metazoa; phylum Chordata; class Mammalia; order Cingulata; family Chlamyphoridae; genus Chaetophractus; species Chaetophractus vellerosus. Next base: position 11,518 of record PVKH010010748.1, on the reverse strand, counting down.
GGGTTGGCCCAAAATGTGGGGTTTGTTTCTGTATTTGGTGAAACCTGCTCTGCCAGAAATCAGCTCTTGATATCTAAATTTTCCTATCCTCCATAGGTGGAGTGATTTTTGCCCTCTTCTGGATACGAATGCTTCCAGGATCAGGGAGAGGTTGCCCAGCCTTGGAGAAGACAGTCTGCCACTAAGTTTGTATTCTGCGGGCTCTGCCCTTACACCTCCTCATAGTGCTACTTTGGAAAAGTTATTGATTGGTCAGGATAGAGGGGGTCCCAACTGGAGAGTTCTTAATCTGTCCTTTTACTGGGTTACTGTATTATTTATTGTCCAAAATCAAGATACTTAAGAGAATGAAAGAAGGCTCAATTACAATTAAGCTGTAACAATGGCTGTGAACCAAAACTGTCTTAGTCAGTTGATTATGTTGTTATCCTTGCTCTGACCTACAATTATTTTCAGCAACCGTCCTTCAAGTTAGGAGTATTAGTAGGGCTCTATGAAGTTACCTTTTGTAACTAATATATATCAATCTAATATTACAAATAATAGTGGCAGTAATTTATCAAAACTTACTATTATGATCATGTATTCCAGGGTTCCTCAAGTGATATTCAAATCTGCATCTTGATTTTGAAAAGTTTTCTTCTCAATTTCCCAGGAACCTTCCACCAACTTGTCCCCAATTTTTGAGATTCATTGACATTCTTGGAGAGGAAAGACAGAAGCCAGCTGTCCGTCTTCCTTGTCTCCTTGCTTTCTCCCCATCTCACTTCATTCTATTCTTCTATTCTCAAATAGGTGTGAAACTTTTTGAGAGGAAGGACCTTGTTTCCTGTCTTTGGAATTCCTCACAGCTTCCAATTTGATGCTCCACAACCCCCACCATGCTAAGTTTTTCCTGGATAGGGTCTATAATTCCAAAAGATGGGGATAGATTTTTCTCAGTACAAACATTTTGAACTTTATCTCGGTTGTCATTACAACTTAGTTTCTGATCCAATATTGCTGTTATAGTTGGATTTCATTCCACATTTCATCTCAAGAAATAATTAAATGATTTAGTTTTGGTTATATACTTTTTACTTTCTTTGACCAGAGTGAAATTCTAGGTAACTTAATACAAACTCTAAGTCTGAACAGAGTATTTATGATGCCATAGTTTTATATAAATGGGAATCATTCTTGAATACTTATTAATTGCAAGCTGAAAAGAACCATCCAATCATTCTTAGGTCATCTAGCTGTCATTAGTAGTACATTAACTTGGTGATTGTCTAGGTCTTTCTTCCTTAACTTCTTTTTTTAAAATTGTACAATTATGATTTGAGTGATGATTACACCAAATTGGATTGACTGAAGTTCCTACTTTAGAAGGAATAGCATTGCAATGACCGATACAGGCCATTATACATTTTTTCAAAACCTATAAAATTGTGCAGGGCAAAGTGTAAACTATAATGTAAGCTATAGTTTATGGTTAGTAGCAATGCTTCAATATGTGTTTATCAATTGTAACAAATGTACCACATTAATGAAGGAAAAGATGTTAATGTGGAAAAGTGTTGGAGGGGGAGGGGGTAGTTTATATGGGAATCGTCTATATTTTTTATGTAACATTTATGTAATCTAAAGCTTCTTTAAAAATAAAAAAAATTAAATAAAAGGAAGTCTAAAGTTTTTAATATTAAAAAAAGGAAGTCTGAGGACAGACGTGGCAAATGTTGTTTGCATCACCTTAAAGATGAAAAGGGAGATGCAGAATTTTTAAAAGGCTTACCCTGGATAAATATTAACCTTGATTTTTTACCCGGAACTAAGAGAATAATCTGACTCCAGTCCAATACATTATTTATTTAGACTCAAATCATTAAGCTTCATCTCCATTTTGTTCCAGACAAACCGATCAAAATCGTTCTGATTTTTTTGCTTACATTTCTTTACTAGAAGAGAGAAGAGCAAAAGGGGAATAGCCATTTCTCTTATAGACTGTAAGTTTCTCAATGGCATGTATGAATCTTAAACTTCTTTGCATGTTTTCTACCACTTATTTATCACCTAGCACTATTCTATGGACATGGTCCATGCTTATTGTGAATTTGTCAACTTGAACTGAATTTCAATTTTTTAAAAATTTGTTTTATCAGATTTGGGATATACTGTTTGTAAGAACTTACAAAACTTTCTTATTTCATTTTCAGCTCATGCTTCGCTTTTTCTTTTTCACACAACTCTCAAATTTAATTTTAAGATTTCCCCTGATGAAAAAAATCAAATTATTGATTACTCTCAAATGTGTGACTTGCATTTTTAGTTATATAACTTTCTGGCTTTAGTTTTCTGAAAAGATATGTGGATAATGGAATATTATCTGCAGGATTTTTTCAGCCATCATTTCTGCCCCAAATTCTTCACCTAAATCCATGTACTGCATTTTGCCCCTTATGTGAAATATGGTTCAGTAAATTACTAGTGGAGAAAATAGGAAGATTTCATATTCAAAGCCTAATGACTCCTTGTTTGATAGATTTTATAATATGAAGGTATTAGAATTTCATTTCCATGCTAAGACTAGAAGTCTATTTCCATGTTAAGACAAATAACAATAATAATTTTGTTCCTTCTAGGATCTAGGACAGAATAATTTCCATGTAAAAAGCAAAACATACGGAGTTTCTAGAGTAATATTTAACATTTCCAAAGAAAGAAAAAAGTTACAGATAAGAAGTTTGGGCAGAGCAGCTCTAGTCTAAGCCTTGGATTAGATTAGGTTTCCTGGGGAGTTTTCCTCTAAACCTGGTACAAGTTACTGAGTATATTAAGAACATACTCAGTATATTCATCTAAGCATCCCTCCTTGAGAAAAAAACTCACAAAGAAGGGGCAAAATACTAGTTAGCAGATGTTGTGCTGCTGTCCTTAGAGGATCTTCACTGTGTATTTTTAAATCCCTGTAACAGGTCAATATTGGGTATTATTATGACCATGCAAAGGTGAAAATATTGGGTTTCTATTGCATATTCCCCAGGAAGAGATCATTACTTAGCTGTGAAAAGTTTCAAAATACACCTTCAACGTGCCTTAGAAGGAAAGGACCACAGGTCTTAGACTCCAAAGCTTGACTCTAAGTGTGGGATCTATGAGATCTTAGGCAAGTCTCGATCTTTATCAGACTCTTTCTGATCTATCAGAAGGGCATAACAGTACCTAGCTCACAGGTTGTTCTGAGGGGAAAAGAGAGAGAAACAATGTATGGCAAAACAAAAACAAATTCTAAATGTGCGGGAATACCGTAGCATGTGGTGTCCGTGGCAATGTCATGTCCACGGTAAAATCATTGTAGTTCATACTCCTTGGGAAAATTGTTAAATAACATGTTGTCTTTCATATTTTTATTTAAATTTGGATTACAAAAATAGAGGACCTGTGAACATTTCATGTTGGGAACCCCATTTAAAGCACTGGAAGGCTGAATAGGCACACGCATTTAAAGCTTGGGCCAGGCCACATAAAAATAAACATTTCATTTGCTTAGAAATGGTACCACAGAGAAAGCTACAGTCTCTTCTTTGTAAAAATGTGTTTTCCTGATTCTTTGTTTTGCTTTGCTTATGTTTCTTTAAGATTCATTTTTATCAAGTACCTTCTGCTATCTAGGCAGATAAAGATGCAGAACCGTGCTCTGTACAGGTATCAGCCTTTTAGAGGAGAAAGTAAATCTTCAGGTCTAGGGAAAATCTGAAACTATCTGTGATCGAGTCTTAATTTGTGTGTGAGAGCAAAATTTAGCCATCTACATGAAGAGTAAAGGCAAGGAGCAGGTTTTTTTTTTTTTTTTTTTAGGCAAGAAATGTTTCGTGTAGGGTGTGTATGTTTTCTTTGCCTTTGTATTTCCTTTCAAAGAAATTTCTTGTAAATTACAAAACATATAGTAGGGTGTTCTGCAGACACAGACATTTATTATAATGCTATTGCAGTACAGTATTGTATGTTTTCTTAGGTTCAAACCCTCCATTTTCCCCCTCTCTGTTCTCTGTTGCTTTGGATTACACTTACTGCTATCACAACTCAGCAACAAATTTGAGAAATAGTTATTTATTTGATTTATTATTATTCTCTTATCCCCTCCCTCCCTCTGATACAAACGGTGACGACTGTGTGAATGTGCACAAGATTGTATCCTCGCCACAGATCACATCCAGGCACCTTCACTTTACTGATGATATTTTACAAGTTTGTGTAAATGACCCAAGAGTTAGATTCTTCTTGATATGGAACACAGGGACTATGACTCAGGACCTTGACCTCATGTCCACTTACCTTTTTTGCCACAACTGCAGTACACTGGGGTTTTAATAGAAGAAACAAGGATCGTTTCACACCTGCTTTCAAGAGCTGATTTGCATGCAATGGAAGAAATTACAAAATCATGTGGAGCCAGGGTCACTGGACTCTTTGGGGGCAGGGAGAGTGAAGGGCAGTTGTAATATGGGGGTTTTTTTGGGGCTGGGGAATTGTCCTGGGTGATGTTGCAATGGAGGATATAGGCCATTTTATATCATCAGGTATCATGGAGAACTGTATGGGAGAGAGGGTGGTCTACAGTCTAAACTGTGGTCCATGCTTGACGGCGAAGCCCCAAAATGTGTGTATCTATCACAGGCGTTGTGCCACACTGATGAAAGATATATATGTGGGAGGTGGTGGGAGGTGTGGGAGGGTGACATATGGGTACTCCTAAAATTTCTGTGTAACATTTATGTAATCAATGTATCCTAAAATATATATATATAAAATAGAAAAACAAATAAAAAAAAGAGCTGATTCGCAGGGGGAAAGCCATCCAATGTGGAGACTGTCCTGGAGATTCAACTTGAGAAGAATTTGTTCTAGACTCCATTTCTACAAGGTACTGACTATGTGGGAATCAGTGTCCAACTCTTTTTCCTTTGTTTACCTCCCATTTTTGCCTCCCCAATGTTCTATAAATTTCATCTATTTAAAAATGGTAATTGTATTTTAAACAAGCACTCCCAGTCCACTGTGAAGACTATTTCTAAGCTCTGTGAGGTGGGGCTGACTTCTTTGGGCATGGCTCTTAAAGGTGTAAGATTACCAATAAATTTCAACTCATAGTCCCTTATTCTTAAGTAGTCCTTTCCCACACAATGCATACATATATATATATATAATTAAATCAATACATTATGCATAAATTATGGCTAGAGCTGATTTCCAAGTTTTGGAAAGAGTGGTTGCTATTTTACTCATTGTCATTCTGCAGAACCATCTCCCTAGCTAATCAGTCTCTGGCTTTCCTTTGTTTGTTTCTATTTTAACAGGAACTTTTGTGTCCTGCTCACATATTCATTGCCCCAGTACCTTATAACATGCAATTCATCCAGCAGAAGGGGTTCCAGTCCAGCTTCCAGAAGCAACGTCCAAGGGAGCATTGTTTGCGTGTGTTCTGAAGATGGAAATGATTATCATAAAAGACGTAAGAAGGATTATGTCAGGAATTCTCTCCAAATCTGCACATTTAGCAAGCCATCCTGTTTTGCATTACAGAATCACATTATGTTCTGTAGCTCCACTGGGGCTGTTTGGTGTTGGTCATGGCTTTGTGAGAGATTGGGGTCAAAGTCGGCAATGTTTACAAACATGGGAGGAATGTCAGCAAGAGATGGCCAAATCCAAATATGATCTTTATGATTCTCTAAGTGGCTAGTCAGTTGACCTATAAACAGAAAGCATGGTTTCTGACTATGCAAGGTGTTCCCTACACTCAGGGCTCTAACTAGTGTAACCAAATCAAATCATTCATCTATATTTCAAGTGCTGGCAAGCTGGCCCCTTCCTCATGCCAGGGTTTCTGCCTAATAGTTGGTATACTTTTCTGTGGACTAAAGCTTAAAAGAAACCACAGGAGCCTTAAAACATCGATGAGTTCATGATGAATTAAGAGCCTGGAAATAACTGCAACTCATTTGAACTAGGCTAGTGGGGTTTTCACGTAGCTTCAGGCTCGAGAGCCCTGGATCCGTAAAAAGCAAACAATGGTATTCAGATGCAGCCCTTGAGACACTCGGTTTCCTTTCTGAGGGGGCCATGTTCATGTAGACTTCACTGTTGTGTTTCTCTTCCTCTCTTCCTCACCTCTCATGATTCTCATTGGGAAGTTTTGCGGCGATTGCCACTTGCCAATTGGAGCAGATTCAAAAGGCATGAAACAGAGCGGTGGTCTTCCCACTCTGAGTGAGGGATAGAGTTGAGTGTCTTTCTCTTCATCTCACAATCAGCCAAAGAGTGGTTTGGGGATGGGTTTGTGGCTCTGTGGGGATTTATGCGCCTGCTATCGAAACTACCCTCAAAGAAACAGGATGTACTTTACAATAGTCTTCTATTATAGACTATAAAGACAACTTCTGCAGTTTCCAATCTGAGTTCTATTTTGGAATCTGGAATGGGAGCCCGAGGAGGGATCTCGATTACATCGCATGCTTCCTGCCTCACTTCCAAAAAAGAATAAAGTGCAATAGTTTTGGCACTACAAAACTGAATTTAGAGTAACACGATTGTAACTCAACCTCTATAGCACCACTGAAACATTAAACTAAGATTCCCATTGGGCAAAGGACTGATGTAGATGTGACCCTGGATAAAAAGCCTTTGGAGCAATTCACATCTCTAAAGGGGTCCTGAGACCTGTGTCCAAGCTGGGTTCTTAAGTTTTATGTTTTGGCATTTGGGAGTGAGTGTCCCACAGCTGGATGTGTGGAATTGGATCAACTGGTTCCACCTCAAGATGCTTCCTTAAATATTCTGTTAGTGTCCTCCGTTAGCCACTCAAACCCATGTCTGACTGTTTCTGATAGCTGCTGCTAATAAAGCAGCAATGGGAGAGAAGCAAAGAACATAGCAGCTCTATTCTGGCTAAGGTTAGACTTGGTCTGAAGGCTATAGTAATTATATTCGCCTCCTCTCCATGTGGATTTCTGTATCACATTGAATTAAGCCAAAATAAAAAAAGAATCAAAGAGTGGAATAAAGTTACTGCATGTAAAACTTTCTGATTTGGGGAGGAAAGAGACCAGATCAACATGTGCTTCAGGAAAGATATTCCTGGACAGGCAGATATGTGATAGGCTCTAAGTTAAAGAGATCACGCAGAGTACACCGGTGACTTAGGAAACGTATTTATTTTATAGGGTCTTTGGAAAAGACCCCATTAAAGAAATGATTAGCAAGACCATGGGGGTGGGGAGAAGATTACTTCAGTGTGAGTTAGCCACCCAGAGTTCACATTTCTCTGCCTCTTCTCTCTTGAAAGATTTGTACAATTCTCAATATCTTCTCTCTTATACGGGCTTCTTAGCTCTTTCGGGTGCTAACCCGTATGGGAGCAGGGACTTATGCCTCCCCTTTTCAGCAATGGGGTGGGGTGAGGATGCTCACTATGGAGTAAGGGTTTCCTTTATTATTAACTTAAAATCTGTAAAGGAAATATTTAAATATAAAAATTGATGGAAGACCCAACTAAAGTTTTCTAGTAAGACTTTTTGGTGTTGGCAACAGAGCTTGAAAACTCCACCTAATGAGGGAAATGGTAATAGGTCTTGTCTAAGAATTACATATACACAGCAAGATTCTTAGAGAGAGGCACAAATGGGAAATAGGAGATGAACAAAGTGGTGTTAAAGCCACTGTCAAGTCATACATTTAGGCAGATATTTTAGCTTATTTTTAGGGGTTTGGTAGTTTGAAAAACTGTTTGATATTTGTAAATAATATTTTTGAATTCTAACATTTTTCAAAAGCCATCTTTATTATAATATATGCTGGATCCTGGAAGTTTATATATTATATTTCACTAACTCAAGTACCTGAAATAACTGTGGTGGGTGAAGCTAGCACTCTGAAATCCCCAAGAAGCTATATTTGAGAATTTTTCTCTTCCTAGTTATTACAACTAATTTTCCCGTCAAATCCTAGGGGACTGCTTTGAACCACTCTAATACTCTGAAGGCAGAAATGTATTTAACTCATTCACGCTAATCTCCTTAGTGATTTATGAGGTCTTTAAAGCTTTAATTCTCTGTCTGTCAGGAGTCTTCCTTGGTAGTAAGTTGACAGTTTAAATTAGTATTTAGACATGGCTTTCATAATGTCAGTTTTGTTTTGTCTCAGCAGCGTTTTGGAATTCCTTCCATTGTACCTCAAGTGACTCGTGGCAATAAATGACTCTCCTTCTCTTTTTGTTCTTAATCAAGGAAGAATGGAATGAACCACATAATGTTTGTAAAAGAGCTACCTTAATTAGTTCTCAGCTGTAGCCAGAGATGCTTGTCTTGTCTCTTTAGCATATAAATGTAGGACAGGATGCGTTCAGGTGAACAAATGCTGATTTCCTAAAAAGCCTCCTTTGGTTACCATCCAACAAATGAAAGGCAACTGTAGTAGCAACATTTTAAAGGCTTCTTCTCAAACTGGCAAGAGAGAGACACCAGCTAGCTTCCAAGAGTTGTGTTTGCTTTAGGCTTTGGTATAGCCTTTTGGAATTGAGTGAATAAACCACCGAATGAAAGAAGGTCTCCTGCAGGGGGCTTTCCCTCTCACCCCAAGCCCTTCCTACCCTACAAGAATAGTGCCAAGAAATACCCAAGGCCAGGAATGCCTTTCCTGCCAAGCTGCCAAGCTATATCCTCCTGTGTTTTGAATATAAGAGTAAACCTCAGATCCTTGGGGTCCAAGTTTGTTTACTTTCAACAATATTTGACTTCCTAAGGAAAATGGTGAAAGAAAGTATAAAATTCCATTTTAAAAAAAGACCCTCAAGTTTTCTTGGACATCAAACAATTCTTACAACACAGTCCTTTGATGAGTTCAGTGTAAATGAATCAGAAACATATGGATCGTGTTTATGCTCAAATGCACATGCATTTGAAAATTCTGAGAGAAATTAGTTTAGTGAGCTATGTTTGGGTCATTTCCAGCATCCAAGAATTTGGAAAATCACATCTCATGAGTAAAGATGTGGAAAAAATGGTTGAGCACCCACTGGACAGCAAAATGGACCCGTTGAGCCGTCTGTGCTATGTTGTGTAGCATAAACACAGTAGCGGAGGGCACAGATCTTGGGAAAGCCCCAATCTAGGAAAGATTTGGGCTACTGATGTGGTGAAAGTTTCTGTATCTCATTACCAGTTGTCAGTACCTGGGTAAGAAAGTTCCACACTTGACAAACATGGCCTACCAACTTCCTTGGTTTAGTACACTCATTAGACACTTTTGTAAAGCACATTTTGCACTTAGGATCTTGAAACCTACTGGTTATGTAGTCCCCTCCCCCAACTTTGGCTTTGGTACAACCAGTGCTTTCATCTCACTTTGAGGGGAGTGCAAATTGCCAATCATTTCATAGATGTGGGAAATGGCCATACACATGGTCTTTCATTAGACCAAAGAAATGTATATGAATTGGAAAAAAAATTCCCATTTGGATACAATGTGGTCCTCAGAATTTCTCATTCTTATCTGGACAAAAAATATTGAGTTGTTTAATTAACTCCTTTTGGCCCAAATGTGTATCATTGTTTATTGAGGTGGAGGAAGAAACAAGGGATAGAGGTTCCTCTATCTTAATACATCAGATTTCTTTATTTTTGGACCTATCTCCTAGGCTGGGTCTGAATCAGTGATTAATGTTTCAGTGGCTCTTATGCTGCTAAGCTGCTTGCTGTGAGAGTGAAAGAAGCCTCCTTGGTGTCTCTTGATGTCCAGTCAAGAATGGCAGCAATAATAGTGTTCTTTCGCTATGATCGTTTGGCTAAATATACCAAATATCTACTACCATGTGAACAACACAGCACAAAATATCAAGAAAAATGCAAAAAAGTTCAAATAACACAGTACTCCTGCCTTCAAGTAGCCTAAAATTGAATGGGGTGGGGTGGGGGTGGGGGAGCAAAGCATGACAAATTAAATAATAGTGCTAGAGACAGCACAATGAAGTAGTGTTTCATTCCTAAACTAGTAGCATAAATCATTGTTTTATAAATTGAGGGATTTAAGATGGACTTAGGCAGCATGGATAGTAGGAAGATCATGAGATACTTCTATAAAGAGTACTTAATGTAGTTGGAATACCTGGATAAGCTCCTTAATGGTAGGTGAGTGAGAGGGAGAAGGAAGAGTTAAAAATCCCATCTCTGCCATGAACTAATTGTGTGACTCTGTCCAAATGAATTATTCTGAACTGACAGTGCTCACTGCAAAGATGGAGATATTATTATTGCTCTCTTTCTCTTTTCGTTCCTTCATTCTTTCATTCAATAGTTCTTTGAGTGATTATGTAATGCCAGGCACTATGAAGAGAAAGTCAGCTATGAATATATACAAAGCACCTAATGCCTGACCTGGCACATGGTAGATTTGGTGGAGGAAGTGGGGCTACATAGTATGGAAGTGGAAATAAAAATTTTAAAAAACTAAGTTGGTGCTAAACTACATAATTCCTACTTTGGTTCATTGAATTATTTTCATAGTTATAGCCAAAAAAACACATACAAATATTAAACATTTTAAAACCAAATGTCAGACAAATCTCTTTCTCTCCCATTACATCTTGTGAACGCTAATATTGCTTTCTTTGTCTCTTTCTCTCCTTTCAAACCTTTGCCTGATGGGAAAAGAGGTGGTGCTGTTGAATGTAATAGCTTTGTCTTTACTCACCAGCTTTATTCTCTTTTCAAAACACACCTGGTATAAATATAGCTTTATAGGATGTCTGCTCATTCTTCTCTTGCTGCTCTGCCTGGACGCAGCATATGACTTTGACAATGTACTGTGTGTCAATGTCTCCATCTGTACAGCACGAATAAAAATATTAAGTACATAAAGCACTCAGAAAGCCTCAGATGAAAGATACAAAGTCATATTATTATATGCTTATGAAGCCTATTGCTCATGGTCTTATAGATATTTATGGAATTTTCTTCTCTTAATAACTATATACTTTATTAGTTTGGCCTTTGTGAGACATCTTCTGCCTTGCATTGCAGAAGAAATTGGGTGTAGCAAAGAAAGAGCAATTATACCCCAGGAAGCAGGAAGGAGGTAGGGTGAGTGAGGAAGGATAAGGAAATCATTAGTTTTCTGAGGAGACTATATTTCTAATATGATTTTTTAAAACTTCATCATTCCATGGGGCAAAAATGACCCAAGAACACCAGTCAAACCAAGCATCTGAATGTTTAGGAGTCTATAGGTTGTTCTTTGCATTTTGACCTGTTTGGGGCCAATCAAATAGACTGCCCTAAGTCTACTCCAGATTGCTACGAGAATCAAGACTTGTCCAAGTTTGTGTGACTTCATGCCAAATAAGCCAACGTCTCATGATCTCAAGATGTTTAGCCACTGGGGTCATGGAAGAATTCCATATAACAGAAGAGTTGAAATGAGGGAAGAGGAGAAAATAAAGAATAGAACCGCCTTATAACATAGTCCATCATAGATTCAGATGCAC
>PVKH010010747.1:0-18090 GCA_004027955.1 Chaetophractus vellerosus | reverse complement strand
TCATCACAGGAACTTTTATTGGATACACTACTCGAGAGTCCAGGGGCTAAGAGACTTGCCATTTGCCTAGGCAGAGGTAGGGCTCAAATCCGGCTCTCTCTGCTTCAAGCTTCTTCCCACTATTCCCCCATATCCATGGCCTCTCTGAACTTGCCAATAAGAGATCATTAGCTACTGGCAGCAGCAACCTCAACCTTTTCCCTTTGGAATTTCCATGGCAGCTTATACTCTTTTTTTTTTTTTTTTGAGAACTGTGAGTTTACAAAGCAATCATGCATACATACAGGACTCCCATACATCGTCCCCCACCACCACCTTATGCAGTTGTGACACATTTGTTACAATTGTTGAAAGAACACCATCATAACATGACAGCTACCTGCAGTCCATAGTTTCTATTTGGTGTGTTAGTCCCACAAACCATCCTTTAATTAACACCATTTATTAGTATCGTGTATTTGTACAGTTCATGGGAGAATGTTCTCATATTTGTTCATTATTCACCACAGGGGTCACTGTGTTATCTGGTAGCAGCTTATCCTCTTGATGAATGAAAAACACTTCTTTGCACCCTGAAGGGCGTGTTGGAAATTGCAAGGAAATAACCAGCAGGTGGTGTGCGTGCCCCATGTCTCATAAAATGTGCCATTCCGAAGGCCCTGCTAAAAGAGTGTTTGCCAAAACTTCACTCAGGTTTGTTGCAAGACATAGTCTATGGGTAAAATTAGAAGTGTGAACTCTCTCTCTCCTTCCCCTTCTCTTTACATTCTTTTTCTCACTCCTCAGAAACTTTCCAATCAAGGTGTTTAAAAACTGGAAAAGTTAGCTTTAAATATATCTATATGTTGATTACTCTCAAATTTCTATCTCCAGACCAGCTATAAATTCCTTTATCCATTCACCTACTTGATATGTCATTTGAGTGTCAAATAGGCACTAAGTCTCCATGCTTTGACTCTTGTCCTTCCCTAATTTATTCTCCATTCTGCAGCCAGAGAGGTCGTTTAATACCAAATCAGTCACACCCACTAGGATAGCTATTATTTAAGAAACAGAATATGAAAGAGTTGGAGAGGATGTAGAGAAAATGGAACCCACATACACTGCAGGTGGGAATGTAAAACAGTGCAGCCACTGTGGAAAACAGTTTGACGATTCCTCAGAAAGTTAGGTATATAATTACCATATGAGCCAGCAATCCCACTTCTAGATATATACCCAAAAGAATTGAAAGCAGGGACCCAAAAAGATATTTGCAAACTAATGTTCATAGCAGCATTGTTGACAATAGACAAAAGATGGAAGCAATCCAAGTGTCCATCAACAGATGAATGGATAAACAAACTGTTTTGTATATATACAGTGGAACATTATTTGGCCATAAAAGGAATGAGGTTCTGATATATGCAACAACATAGATAAACCTTGAAGGCATTAAGTTGAGTGAAACGAACCAAACACAAAAAGACAAATATTGTATGATTCTACTTATATGACATAGCTAGAATAGGCAAATCCATAGAGACAGCAAGTAGATTTCTGGGAACCAGGGGAGCCATGGATAGTGAATGGGGAGTTAATGCTTAATGAGCACAAAGTTTCTGTTGGGGTAATAGGAAAGTTTTGGTAACAGATGGCGGTGATGGGAGCACAATATTGTGAATATAATTAACACCACTGAATTGTGTACTTGAAAATGGTAAAAATGTTAAATGTTATGTTTTATTTATGTTACCACAGTTAAAAAAATTTTTAAAGCCAGAATAAAAGCCACATTCCTTATTGTGGTCTACAAGGTCTATTCCCTGCCTAACTCTCAAACCCCACCACCAATGAATCTCCTGATGGATTCCCTGTGGTTCCTCAAATATGCCACACCCTTTACTACTGCAGGTCCTTTGCCTGATCCCATCTTTCAGGTCTCAACTCGGACATCCCTCCTCTGATAGGCCTTTCTTGACTGCTCTGTCTACAGTGGCCTTCACACTACATCCACCACACTATTTATCTCTTTTAGCACATTTATCCCAATGGTAAATGACGTTGATATTGTTTGCATATTTGTTATTTGCTTAGTGTTGGTCTCCACACTAGAATGAAAGCTCTTGTTCCCTACTGGAATTTGAACTCCTATCTTCCAACACAAAGTTCCAGTACATTTCAAAAGTGGGGGCAAAAATGCTTTCATGAGAATCCATCTACCCAAAGGCATATTTTCCATTAAAATCATCCCCTTGGTCACTGATTCAATTCTTCAAAACACCTTTGACATTCTTGCTTTGGAATTTCCTTTCAAGTGAAGCTGCTCAAAACACCTGTTCTCAAAGTAGTTCTGAATATACTGACATGAGATTACACAGAAATGAAAAAGCACATTTCAAGAATAGAATTGTGATATAATCTCATTTTTATAAATTGAATAAACACATTAAAATACCTCTTTCTATAACTCTCCATGAACATATGCCTCCTCCCCACCTCCATGAACACATTTTAAGTCTGGAAGGATATTCACCAATTGTTAATAATGTTTACAGTAGGGAGAGGAGAACTTTCCATATCTACCATTATACCTAATGACTACATCTGGGAAGTGAGATTTCCAAAGGGGACAGATGGACAGGAGAAGGGCTGATACTCAACCATTATGCACCAATATGGGATTCCTAGTTGGTCACAGCTAGGTGTATTCTCTGATTGGACTGTGACCATGCTACACCTGGTTAAATATTTTGAATATCACCCAGGGGAGGAGGTTTCACTTTCTGCTATATACACACTTCTATATTATTTAAATTCTGTGTGGTGTGCGATTTCTTACACCAAATTCACATTGCATTCTTGACAAAATTCAGATCAACTCATATTGAGTACCTACTATGTGCCATGTACTAAGTCCTGGGCATGCAAAGATGGATAAGATACACACTCTGCCCTCATAGATCTGACAGTCTAGTGACCAAGAATATCATCATCCAGCTTGATCACTCTCCTTGGTCTCAGTTCTTTGCATATAGGATGTCCCACACATTCCAGGCTGTCTGACATACCCAAGCCTGGAACCCTAAAAGCCCACAGGACACCAAACTTCCCATCTTCACCCCTACCCCCTACAATCATTGCAACAAACAAAAGTGCCCTCACAAGTAAGGTAGGGCATCCTTTGAGAAACACTTTCTTAAAGTCACAACTCTTAGAATTTCAGGCCTCTTGCTAGCTCTTTGGGCTGCCACAGTGCTTACTCTGTGCCTTATCACCCAGCTGGGAGTCAGTAGGTTAGTAGTGGGCAAGTGGCGAGGACTGAGAAGTGCTGATCTTTCTAGAATAGTGAGAGGCTGAGCCTCAGGCGAGAGATGGAACTCTGTCCCCAAAGAGCACACAATACTGCAGAAGAAAATATATGGGGACAGGAAGAAACTAGGTCAACAGATAACAGGGACAGAGAAGCTCTGCAAGACACAGCAGGGCATGGAAGAACATGGAGGTAGGCTGCAGCCACTGGAAAACATGCAGGAGCTGAGCTGAGCAGGATTCCACCCACAAGACTAGGCCCCAGCTGTAGAAGAATCAGAGTCCAAGGTCACTTTCTTAAATTTATATGTATCTAGAGAGAGAGATGAGTGGAGGGAACAGAAGCTACCGGTTAAGAACCTGGTTTTCGAAATCAGATTCGAATCCCTGCTCCGCCACTGTTAAGTGTGACCTTGGGCCCGTTGCTTGACCACTCTTGGACTCAGTTTCCTCTTCGATAAAATGGGAAATGATAACAGTTCATACCTCATGGAGCTGTTGTGAAGATGCAAGGACCTAGCATGGTTCCCGGGTAACCTGTTTGCTATTCAGGAGCAGGACTCTGTCTGATTTTGCTCACCCCTGTTCCCCCAGAGCAACTGAGCGGCCACAGAAGAAACCCTGGGTGAATGAACTGGTTAAGAAGGCCCTAGGGCCAAGGGGGAGCTGATTCTCCCCATTCACCTTCAATCTGGGGGGCCAGGTCTCCAGAACAGTCACCTGGGGCCATGCACCCCCCTCGTCCCAGGTAAATGTGAATGGAGACCGGTATGAGAGCCTGTCGGCATCCAGGATTCCCCCACCCCAGGCCTCCCAACGGTGCTATCCAAGAAAGTCTTCTCCTCCCACCCCGCACTTGCCCATGTTTTGGCTGGAGTGTAGATGTGAGGTGAAATGTCTTGGTCGTACCTACTTGTGGTTTAACTTTACATTTAACACCCACACACACACAAAAGGAAATAAGCTTGAAAATTATTTGTCATCACAAAAACAAAACAAAAAATTAAAATATTTATTGCCCAAAAAAAGGCAGGCCCTCGGGAAGGCAGCCATTCTCACCATTATGGGTGATAACGAGAGAAGGGGTAGGGAGTGGGGACTTGGTTTCTTTGCAGGAGGACTGGTCACAAGAAGAAGAAACCAGATCAACTGAGTTAACTGAACCCTGAGGACAGGGTTCAGTAATTGAGGGGCTGCTGAGCTCCAAGGAGAAAGCATGCAGCCCCAGCTACGGTGAGAAGAGAGCCTAGGGGTCAGGGGGCAAGACCACATGCTGGCCTGGGGAATCCACAGCATGGGGAGGGCTCAGCTGGGCCCCAAGGAGGGCCCGTGGCCCCGCGACAGGGTGGGCAGGCCTGCCTTCTCCCCTCTGGGAACCAGACAACTAAGAACCAACAGGCAGTATCCAAAGGGAGAGGAAAGTAGGGCAGCCCCTGCCCTTCCCTCTTCACCAGCTCCCTCTCACGTCACCCTCTCTGCTTTTTGCGCTTCAGCCACACGGGTCATTTCCTTATTTCTTGAAAATGTTGAACTTCCCCACCCACATCCCTACCACTCATTCTTTGCCAGGCTTATTTTTGCTCACCCTCCAGGCCTCATTTGAAATACCACTTCCTCAGAAAGGTTGCCCCCGAGCCCCCAGATGAGATGGGTTGTCCCTATTACTCCCTCTTGCTCTTATCCTTTCAAACTTTCGCCCTCTTGGCACTTATCACAATAGCAGTTATTACCGGTGAGCTGCACTCTGGAGGGCAGGTGCGACGTCACATCCATTACCCCATATCCTCTGGTGCAGGGTTAGCCTTCAGTAAATGTGAGTAGAAGGAAAAATGGAAGGGGTGGGGGAGGGAGCCCCAAATCTCAGAGCAGGGTTACCAGTTTTATCCTAAAAGATAATCAGATCCAGAGATAAGCTCAAATCAAGAAAAACCAGGCCACCAACATTCCTGACTGAATATTCATTTTGCAGCAATTTCTCACCCTATTTCAAGACTTAGCTCACAGAAAAGATTTATGTTGTCCTTTCCTCACAGACGCAAATGGCTGGCAGCAAATGCTTTGATGTATTAATTTAATTAATTAATTTCCTGTTCCTCCCTGTTGTCCAGCCAGGTGTCATGAAGGATGTCAGGTACAAGTCTGAGTAATTTTTCCATCCGTTTGATGTCACTTGTGGGAAAATATGTTTGGTACTAACTCCAAGGCACAAGTGAAAGACAAAAAACAGATTCCTCCTTACTGCCTCACAACCTAGCACCACCACCGCCTCTGGTGCCCCATAAAGCCCTGAAAGCTAAAATCCGTCTAGCAAGTCACATCTGAGCACCAGTTTCTGGCTTGTGGGCAAGAAATCATAGTTCATTTCTAGATTCTCTTTCTTTCTTTCCTTCTTTCCTTCCTCCCTCCCTCCCTTCCTTCCTTCCTTCCTTCCTTCCTTCCTTCCTTCCTTCCTTCCTTTCTTTTTCCTTCCACATCATCACCAATCAGATCCTTTTAGGTGCTTTCAGAGAACAGGCACAAAACTGTTGGCCCAAGAAGGCCAGCTCTTCTTGTAGGCAACAAAACATCAGCCACCGTTCCAGCATTTTATTTCTAATAGCTAATAATCACCTCCAATCACTGAGCCCTCAGATCATGTCAAGAACTATGCTATTAAGTGCTTTACATATAGCATCCTATTTAATCCTCTCAACAATTCTATGAAACAGATACCATCATTGACTCCATTTTACAGATGAGGAAAACTGAGGCCTACCTCAGTTTTAAGTAACTTCCCTGATTCACACCACCAGTGAACCTAAGACACTTTGTCCCCACAGCCCAATCTCTTAAGCCCACACTTTATTATAGGTATGATTGCTACTTATTAGGGTGTTTGAGGCTAAGTTGGTTAGTTAATGTCCTAACAATAACAACAACGCCAATGGCAGTAATTAGAGCTAGGCGTTCAATAATGTTAGCTGCTATTATTACTGTTGTTATTTTATTATCCCTGACTTTGAAATATCATCTTGAAGGGAGAAGGAGCCTGTCCCTCTAAAGAGTCTTCTTTACTCTTTGGCCTCTGCCCTAGGTCTGATCAAAGAGGCAGCAGCCTTTGGGATTCAGGTACCTAAAAGCTGAAATGGTCACAGCCCAATTGCTCAGTTCTCCCTAGGTCAATCACGTGGACCCTAAACAAGCACCCAAGTGGGATTTGAAACACGGCCGTGAAGGTGACAAACCCCAGCTTCTATTACTGGTTCCTAGAACTAGGCTGTTTCCCCACGTAGAGTCCTGTTATGATTCATACAAAGTGAGAGGTGAGTGACAAGTTAAAGTCTTTCTTTTTTTAAATATGCCGACCTGAAGAGACCTTGGGGGAACGAATGGGGCATTTTTAACAGCAGAACACTCCTTTAGAAGACACAGAGCTATTGTAAAGAGGGAAACAATTTTCAAATTTTTATATGCATGTAGATCTCAAAACCAGCTTGTAAAGTCAAACACATTCTCATTTTTCATGATTTTTATATGGCAATTCCTTGTGTCAAAGAAGCTGATTATGCAGGTAGAAGATCACTTGGGAAGGGGAGATGCTGGGATCAGGAGCTGTAGGATTGAGCAATGTCACGGAGCGGAGGAAGAACTGAGCTGTGGGGCCTTCGGACCTAGGTTCAAATCCTGACTCCATCAAGGAGTAAGTTTTTTAAGTTCTCTGAACCAAGGTGAGACAGTCATGTTCACATCCATCCGGTAGACTTTTCATGAGGATTTTAAAAATGAAATCAGTTCTTCGGGTGAGCAGAGGAAGGAGGATGTAGTTTGCAACCAGACAAAAGTGAGATGAAATAACAGCTCTGCCATCTCCTTGTGACCTTGGACAAGTCCCTGAACTTCCTTGAGCTTCCATTTACTCATGCATGGGAAAACGATCTACCTCCCAGGTCTGTAGCAAGAATTATGTGAGATGGCATGAGTAATGTGATTAACCCAGTACCCAGCATTCAGGAGGGGCTGTTTTAGAAAGGGAAATGCCACCTATAATTATGTGCAGAAGGGACCAGGCCCTGCGCTTCTTCCTATATGATCTGGCCAGAGGTCTGAGATCAGGTGCCCAGCCTGGCATCGGGCAGGCCGAGGGGTCCAACTTGGAGGGAGGCTCAGCATGTTGGTGGGTATTTCTCTGGCCTCGCTTAGAACCCTCCAAAGCACCGCTTGCTCCAATTCCCCACCTTCTACCTGGATCCTCAGATTTGGGCTCTTACAACATTTATCAGTGCATCTATTAGTAAAGGCTGAGGGAGAGGCTGGATTTTAAATCAATGCAAAATGTGTTATGGAAAAGAGGCAAGTAGTCGAGTTGGTGGAGAGCAATTCGCAGAGTTTGCATCAGCCCACATTCCTTTTCTAGGTAAATTTAGTCCTGGATAAAGTTGCAGATTAACACACCTGCTCTTTTTATCCTTTCCAAAAACGGGCCCTGCCCCTACTTAAAAAGGGACCTTTGTTGATGTCAGTAAGGGAATTCAGCAAACAGCCAATCTGGTCATGGAAATTCTATTTGTATCAAGGTTAATCGTTTATGAGCAGAAAGTGGGGATTCACCTCTTCCACCTCTGCCTTCCCCAAAGGACATTTAAAAAATTTAATACTCATGTTCTGCTGTGTAATTGTAGTTAATGGACAGCCAGAAGAGTGTAACAAACAGGGCTTTAGAGTGACATAGACCTCTGCTTATCTAATGCCTCGTTCCATATTCGTGAAACAGAATGAGAAAAGTCACCTTCTGAGTTTAGTGAGTTTAGTGTGAGAAGTCAATGGGATCGGATGTGTGTGGCAAGATGGTTTTCCCTCCCACCTCCCCACACTCACCTCTTCTTTCCAGGGCCCAGTGCAACAGACACAGTTAATTTTCTATCTAACTGCTATTCCACAACTCTTCTTTCTTTATTTTATTCATGAGAGAAGTTGCAGGTTTTCAGAAAAATCATGCAGAAAGTACAAAGTTCCCATATATCCCCCTCACACACAGTTTTCCCTAGTACTAACATTTTACAGTATTGTGGTACTTTTGTTACAATTGAAGAAACAATATTGTTATAATAATATATTAATTATTGCCCATAGTTTACATTAGAGTGCACTGTTTGTGTTACATAGTTCTATGATTTTTTTAAAGATACATAGATTACATAAATGTTACACAAAAACTATAAGGATATCCATATGCCCCATCTCCCACCCTCCCACAACCTCCCACACAAACATTCTTCATCAGTGTGGCACATCACCTGCAATAGATATACACATTTTGGGGTTTTGCTACTAAGCATGGACCATAGTTCACATTGTAGACCACACTCTCTCCCACACAGTTCTACATGTTTTATGATGATACAAAATGGCCTATATCTGTTATTGCGATGTCACTTGGATAACTCCCAAGTCCCGAAAAAGCCCCTGTATTACAACTGCTTTTCCCTCTCCCTGCCCCCAAAGCGTCCAGTGGCCACTGGCTCCACATTAATGTTGTAATTTCTTCCATTGCGTGAATCACAATAAGTCTGTAACAGAATACCAGTAAGTCCACTCTAGTCCATAGCTCTCCCCATAGTCTGAGATGGTGATGTCCACTCCACCTCCAAGTGAGATGGGGCTTATATCCCATGGATAAGATGGATGGGATTATCCTGCCTGCAGTTCTATGATTTTTAAAAAAGTTTTATTCTAGTAACATATATATAACCTAGAGTTTCCCCTTCTAACCACATTCAAATATATATGTCAGAGGTGTGAATTACATTCACAATGTTGTGCTACCAAAACTTTTCCATCACCCCAAACAGAAACTCTGTACCAATTAATCATTACCTCCCCATTCCCTAACCCCACCCAAACCCCTGGTAACCTGTATTCTTACTTCTGACTCTATGAATTTACTTATTTTCATTATATCGTATCAGTGACATCATACAATATTTGTCCCTTTGTATCTGGCTTATTTCACTCAACATGTCTACACGGTTAATCCATGTGTAGCATGTATCAAAACTTCATTCTTTTTTACAGCTGAATAATATCCGTTTGTATGTATATACCACATTTTGCTTATCCATTCATCTGTTGATAGACACGTGGGTTGCAAGTATCTTTTTGAGTCCCTGTTGTCAATTCTTTTGGGTATATACTTAAAAGTATAATTGTCGGGTCATATGGTAATTCTATATTTTGGTTTCTGAGGATACACAAAATTGCTTTCCACAGCAACACAGAGTTTTACAATTTCAACAACAATGAACAAGGGTTCCTATTTCTTCACATCCTCTCCTACACTTGTAATTTTCTTTCATTGTTACCATTCTAGTACTTGTGAAATGGTACCTCATTGTGGTTTGATTTGCATTTCCTTGCCCATTTTTTAATGAGCTGTCTTTTTGCTGTTGAGTTGTTGGATTTCATTACATGTTCTAGATACTAAACCCTTATCAGTTTGTGTTTTCCAAATATTTTCTACCATTGTCTAGGTTGTCTTTTTACTTTCATGATGAATCCTTTGATGCACGAAAGTTTTAATGAAATCCCATTTATCTATTTTTCCTTTTGTTGCTAATGCTTTTAGTGTAAAGTCTAAAAAACCAGTGCATTACATATGGTGCTTAAGATGCTTCCCTATGTTTTCTTCTAGAAGTTTTATAGTTTTACTTTTTATATTTATGCCTTTGTTCAATTTTAAGTTAATTCTATATATGGTGTAAGGTGGGGATATACAGCTTTCATAGCACCATTTCTTAAAGAGACCATTTTTTCCCCATTGAATGGACCTGGCTGTCTTGTCAAAAATACATTGATCGTGGCTGTGAGGGTTTATTTCTGAACACTCAATTCAATACCATTGGTCTTTGGAACTATCTTTGTGTCAACACCACATTGTTTTGATAACTGTAGCTTTGTAAATAAAAATTTTTTAGAAGGTACCAGAGATTGAAACTGGGACTTCATGTATGGGAAGCAGGCACTCAACCATTGAGCTACACCTGTTCCCCTGTAAATAAGTTTTTAAATTGGGAAGTGTAAGTCCTCCAACTTCACATTTTCTCAAGATGCTTTTGGTTATTCAGGGTCCCTTAGTCTTCCATATAAATGTGATGATTAGCTTTTCCATTTCTGCAAAAAAAAAAAGGCTGTTGGAATTTTGATAGGCATTACATTGAATTTTTATTTCACTTGGGGTAGAATTATCTTAACGATATTTAGTCTTCCAATCCATGAACACAAAATGTCTTTCCAGTTATTTAGGTCTTCTTTGACTTCTTTCAGCAATGTTTTTTTAAATTTTATTCTTTTAAAACAATTTATTGAAGTATATCATTCACACATGAACATACATAAACTGTAAGTGTTCAGTAAACATCATGAACTTACAAAACAAACATGCATAACATCATACCGGGCTCCCACACATCACCCCACCACAAACATCCTGCATTGTTGTGAAACATTTGTTAACAAATCATGAAAGAGCTTCATCAAAGTATTACTACTAACTATAGTCCATATCTTCCTCCCCTATGTAATTTTTAAGGATTTATTTATTTACTTACTTTTATCCATTTTTACCCTCTTCCCCCTGTTTTTGCTGTTTTTGTGTCCATTCATTGGGCAACTCTCTGTGAGCGTTTCCTGCCCTCTCTTCTCATCCTTCTCTTCCTGTCTTCACTGGGATTAGATCCTCAAAATCTCCGATGTGGGAGAGAGGCATCCTACCGCCTGCGCCACCTTAGTTCCTGGTTTTTCGGTGCATCTCATCTTGGCTCTCCCTTGTGTTGCTCTCCTGTTACGTCATCATCTTGCTGCGTGGATTGCGGGGCCTGGCGGTGCACCCACACGTGGGGCCTGGCGGCTCACTCACTCATGGAGCCTGACAACGCACCCGCGCACAGGGCCTGGTGGCTCATGTGCTTTCTGTATTTTTCTTTTTTTAAATTTTCACCAGGAGGTCCCAGGGATCAAACCCAGGTCCCCCCATATGGGAGATGGACATCCAACCACCCGAGCCACATCCGTCCCCCTGCTATATCTCTTAAGGTTGACTAAAGATACCCAAAGTTACAGTCTT
Organism: Chaetophractus vellerosus; assembly: GCA_004027955.1. NCBI lineage: Eukaryota > Metazoa > Chordata > Mammalia > Cingulata > Chlamyphoridae > Chaetophractus > Chaetophractus vellerosus. The sequence continues at coordinate 6,701 of PVKH010010747.1, read as the reverse complement.
TTCCCATACAGGATAGTCATATAATAAATCAGGCTTAGTTTATCGCGCCAGCATTCTAAAAACCAGACCTAGAGAGAAAAACTAGGTCTGGGGACACATGCACGGTTTCTAATATAGCGAATGTTTAGCCTACCCTGATTATCACAAAATCAGGTCAGCGAGAATATTCGCAATCAGTAATGTTTTATAGTTTTCCATGTACAAGTCCTTTATGTCTGTGGTTAAATTTATTCCTAGATATTTGATTCTTTTAGTTGATATTAAAAATGGATTTTTTTTCTTGATTTCTTCTTCAGATTGTTCATTACTAGTGTACAGAAACACTACTGTACCCATAGCTGTGAGTATAAACCTATTATAAGAAGGACCCTTTGATTAGGTTACTTCAAGTAAGGTATGGCTCGGGTGGGCCTTAAACCTCCTACTGGAGTCCTTTGAAAACAGGATGAATACAGAGAGACAGAGAAAGCCATGGAAGAAGAAGCTGAAAGCAATGGAACCTGGAAAAGAAAGGAGAGACCAGCAGATGCCACCACATGCCTTGCTATGTCTGGGATCACCAGCAGCTGGTCCTCAGGAAGAAAGCATCTTTTTTTTTTTTCCAGGAGGTACCGGGTATTAAACCAGGATGGGTTTAATGGGAAGCAGGCACTCAACCACTGAGCTACATCCACTCCCTGAAAGCATCATCTTGATACTTTGATTTGGACATTTTTACAGCCTCAAAACTGCAAGCTTGTGAACTAATAAATTCCCATTGTTAAAAGCCAATGCATTTTATGGTGTCTACTTTTGGCAGCAAAGCAAACTGAAACACTGGTCAGTGAGGCAGGGGAAATCTGCTGGGGAGCTTTGTTATTTTTAAAAAGAGATATGAAACAGATAGTTTTCCTCTGGATGTTTTTATCTTAATATGAGAAGTAAAAGGAGGAAATCATCTTTAAACCATTAAGAGAGTCATCCTATAAGGTAAGGTAACAAAGTAAGGATGGAGAAGCAGAAAATGGAAGGACTCTGGATCCTTGGTGATGTCATGAGGCCAGTGAATAACCCAGCACCTGCCCAATATTTGGGTTCCTTGTGATATATGATAATAAATTTCCTCATTGTTTTAGCCACTTCTAGCCACCTCTAGTTTTGTTACTTGCAGGCCAAACTACCCCATGATGGCTATTTACAAATATTTGCATTTCCTCCTTCTGGGTATATGATAGGATTATACTTCACCATTTCTTCCTTTGAAGTAAGATAGTAAATATCTGGCTTCTTTTGGCCAATGAAATGTGAGTGGAAAGTAATGTGGATCATTTCTAGGTGAAGGCTTATAAGTACCATTATGATTTGTCACATTCTCTTTCCCCTACCTGAGCCATGATGTCCACACAGATGGAGGTTCCATCAACTTATATTCCCCAGTGACTATGGTAGGCAGAGCCTCCTACAGCCAACATCACACATGTAGTATGACTAAGAAATAAACTTGGTTGTGTTAAACCAATAAGAGTTGGGGGTTATTTGTTACTTCAGCAAAACCTAACCTCTCCTACTGAAACACACCACGATACATTTGAAAAATGGAATAGAGGCTCTGTTAATGTAACTCAAGGCAGTGACAGAGATGGAAGGCATAAGAGAGTTATCAATAGAAGGTTAATCTTTGTGGTGTGAATATGCTGATTCCTTTCTAGGTCATTTATTCTAAGGCCAGACTGTTGTACAGAATTCTTATCTCTCCACACATTGCCTTTAGGATTCAGAATACCTAGGCCCTGTGCAATAGTATAATTAGACAGAAAACCACATTAGAGGTTAAGTGAAATAAAAGACTAGACCCTAGGTAGAAGGAGGAGAATAAAGAGATGAAATGGACTGAGGGTATATGGGAGACAAAATAAGAAAAGGAAAAGTTGGGGGGACAGAAAGGGAGGTGACCTTGGACTCTAGAATATTGAGACCTAAGGTCTTGACCCCACTGAAGTAGTTGGAAATAGACTGAATGGAGTAGAGAAGTTCTTCCTGAAGTCCCCTGCCCTGGTTAGCCACTCACATCCAAGTAAAGAACTCTTATCTTGTGTATAGTTTGGCTACTAGTAAGCCTATTTAATTATGGACAGTGTTGTGGTCTACACACAAAAAAGATATGGCCATTCCTAGCCTCCAAAACCCATGAATTTTTTTACCTTATTTGGAAAAACAGTCTTTGTGGATGTAACTCAGTTAAGGATCTTGAAATAATATCATCCTGGATTTAGGGTGGGTCTTAAATCTAATGACAGGCATATTTATAAGAGAAAGACAGTGGGAGATTTGAGGAACAGAAGCACAGGAAAGAATGAGGCCATGTAAAGATGGAAGCAGAGATTGGAGTTATGCTTGCACAAGTCAAGAAATGCCAGGAAGGGGGAGCGAATGTAGCTCAAGCAGTTGAGTGCTCATCTCCCACATGGGAGGTCCTGGGTTTGGTTCCTGGTGCCTCCTAAAGAAAAGAAACAAACAACGAGCAGACAATGAGCAAAAACAACAAGCAAAAACAACGAACAAACAATGAGCAAAAAAACAAACAAGCAGACAACAAGCAAAAACAAAAAAAAATCAATGAGCAAAAACAAAAGAAGCAAACAATGAGCAAACAGACAAGGGAGTCAATTCAGGAGAGCCAATATGGCTCAGTGGTTGAGCACCAGCCTCCCGCATACAAGGTCCCAGATTCAATCCCTGGTTCCAGTGCCTCAAAAAAAAAAAAAAAATTGCCAGGGGCCACCAGTAGCTAGAAGAGGCAAGGAAGGATTCTACTCTAGAGCTTTTGGAAGAAGTATGATCCTACCAACACCTTGATATTGGACTTCTGGCCTCCAAAACTATGACAATAAATTGTGTCATTTTAAGTCACCAGTTTGTGATAATTTGTTACACAGCTGCAGGAAGCCAGTAGGGATGATAACATATTTCCTTTCATGGTAAGGGTAATAGTGTCATAGTGTCAAGATTACATATAGAAAGTGATTGGCAGTAGTTTCCCATAAATGGTAAATATTATCCTGCTTTTCACCCCTTACAGGTACATATGCCTGTGCTTCTTTGTGCATCACCACCACCCCAGCCCAATAATGTGTCACAGATAGGACACTTGAAAAGTGCAGTGCAGTGATTAGGAGTAAGTTCAAATTTTTACTTTACCATTTACTAGCCATGTGACCTTGAGCAAGTCACTTAAATTTTCCATGACTGTGTCCCCCTGAATAAATTAGGTTTATGGTACCTACCTATATTAGTTTTCTATTGCTGATGTAACAAATTACCACAAACTGAATGGCTTAAAACACAAGTTTATCATCTTACAGTTATGGAGATCAGAAGTCCAAGATTAGTCTCACTGGGCTAAAAGCAAGATGCTGGCAGACCTGTGTTCCTTCTGAAGGCTCTGGAGGAAAGAATTTGTTTTCTTGCCTTTGCAGCTTCTAGAGCCACTCGCATTTCTTGGCTTGTGGCCCCATTCCGTCTTCAAAGCCAACAATCACATCGCTCTGACATCTGCTTCTGTTGTCACACCTCCATTTCTGACTCTGACTTTTCTGCCTACCTCTTCTCCATATAAAGACCCTGTGATTATATAAGTCTCACCCAGATAATATGGAATAATCCCCCCATTTCATGGTAATCTGATTAGCAACCTTAGTTCGATCTGCAATGTCATTTCCCCTTTGCCATTTTACAAAGGCCAAATGAAATGTATGCAAAGGGTTTAGGGCAGTATTAGGCACAGTGAGTAATCAAAAAATGATAGCTACTATTACCAAATTACATAATGTCCTTTGCTTCCTGAAGTCTCGTGCTGTGCAATTACTCCTTGAAGGTCAAAGCCATTTGAGAAATCGTAGGCCTGTGCAAACAACACTTAAATTCAGAATCTTCAAGCAAGAAAAATGTTATAAATCACAAAGCCAACCTTCTAAATTTACCAAGGAACTACCTGAGGCCTGCAGATGTCTCAGGATCTCAGGGCTGGTAAGTGGCAGAACCAGGACCGAAAGTTAGATGTTGTGTATTATGCCAAAGTTTAGTATTGAAACGCTTGGAAGTATTTCGGTACTTACCTTTCTTCTTTTCTCCTCACACTACAGAAAGACTGGAATCTGGATGAGAGCTCAGATCTGTCGGCAAAGTCAAAATTTCTTGCATTAGTGTAGCATTATTTTCCCAGAGAATTCAATGAATCATACAAAGAACGCTTTCCTGGAAATGAGGGGCCTGGCTTTTTATGAATAGTGACCATATGTGTTTTTTTTTTTTTTTGGTGTGACTGGCAATCTTTTCTTTGGGCTCCACCTATCCTCCCATTCCATAATAAACATCCTCAATCCATTGCTCCCAACATCCTCTCAATGGTAGCCACATGACCAAGGCTTAACCAATCAGAGGCTTCCCTTGGATTTTGTCAGCACTATTGAAAAAGACATTGTCTTTCTTTTAGATTGCAACCTTGGGGTCATCCACAGCCATCTTGTTTATTTTATATAGAGAAAGATGATAAAATTATCTGGCCCCTCAAAAGGCTGAATAGCCCATCTACTCTTATTTATAAGAGCTAAAAAATTCTTTTTGTTCCTTAAGTCAGTTTCAGTTGATATCTGCAACTTACATCTAAAAGACTATTCACTAATACAACAAATACCATTGTAAAGCCTTATTTTTAATTATTTTAAAAATTAATCTGTAATACATAGTGGCTTCTGAAATGGAAGGTTTCATTTCTGCTTAGTAAGTGATTTCTAAAACAATACTGAAAGGAATTTATGGAGCCATGTATTTGTTTTTAAACTTTTAAGTATGGTAATACCGGGTAAACTAATGAACGTTTATGTTAAAGTCTCTTAAACTGTATGACCTGGAGACATGAGTGTCATTAAGTTATCCTAAAAATATTTACCACAGACTTATATGTCAGTTGCTGCTAGGGAACAGGGTGATGATCAAGGCTCAGTTTCTATTTCTTTTTACTTAAGTAATTTATTTCCCTGGTGGCAATTAAAAAAAATATAGACATGCAAAAAGTAGACTAAAATCATTCATCATCACCTAGGGAGAACTGCTATTACTATTTTGATATATATTGACCCAGACTTTTTCTTCTGCGTATGTAATAATAATAACTATCATTTATTGTGTCCCATCCATGCCAAACATTAGGCTCAAGGCTTTATATGGATTGTTTCACTTAATCCTAACAATAACCCAATGATGCAGTGGTTTTCATTATCCCAATTTTTCTGGATTGGGAATCTGAGACATTGAGTTTAAGAAACTTGTACAAGATCACACAGCTAGTAAATGGTGGTGCTGGAATTTGAATGTAGGGCAGTCTTTATTATTTTAATTTTAAAAAACAGGATCATACTTGTCTTAGTTTGCCAGGCTGCTGTGACAAATATGACACAGTGGATTGACTTAATTAATGGGAATAGATTGGCTCACAGTTTTGAGGCTAGAATTCCAAAATCAAGATATCAGCAAGGCTTGCTTTCTCCCCCAAAACTGTAGCATTCTGCTGCTGGATGCTGGCAATCCTTGGGGTTCCTGGCTTATATTTCTGCCTTCTGCCACATGGCAATGTCTTCTCCTTTGTCGTTTCTGTGTCATTTCTTTCAGGTTCTTTTTTTAAAAAATATATTTTTTAAGAAACTTTAAATGACATAAATGTCACATAAAAAATATAGGGGATTCCCATATACCCCACCCCTTACCCCTCCCACACTTTCCCACAACAACATCTTTCATTAGTGTGGTACATTGTTACAATTGATGAACACATATTGGAGCATTGTAATAGCCAAGGACTATAGTTTACATTATAGTTTATACTTTGCCCCGCATAATTTTATAGATTTTGACAAAATGTATAATGGCCTGTATCCATCCTTGCAATGTCAGGCTGGACAATTCCAATGTCCCAAAAATACCCCCACATTGCACCTATTCTTCCCTCTCCCTCCCCTCAGGACCTCTGGTGGCCACTGCCTTTACATCAAATGATACAATTTCTTCCATTGCTAGAATAATCTTACTTTAGTCCATAGTTGCTTTCCACCCTTATGTTTTCTCCTTCCTCAATCTTGAGTATTTTGGGATGGTGATGCCTGCCCTGTCTCTTATTGAAAGAGGGCTTAAATACCATGGGGCAGCTGGGTGAAACTGCATTGCTTGCAGTTTCAGACACTCTGTTTCCTGGGATGGGCATTGTCCATCATCATCCTTCTGTTAGTTGTCCTGGGTAAGTCCAATGAACTTCTGTGTAGGTGTTGCAACTCTGCTGAGATTCAGGGCTCAATTGGCATATGAACAGACCAAAGAGTTAAGTCTCTGGGACATATATTTAATGAGTATAGTGCTAATTATAGGTTCAGATAAAAAGGGCAGAAGAGCCATTTGTAGGGAAATTATGAAAGAGTCTAACTCTTGTTACATTGGGGAGCATATATTCCAAAGTAAGGCTCACTGACAGGGTGCCAAATTCCTGAGATTGTCTGCCCTGCCTATAATGTCTAGATGTCTCTAGAGCCCTCAGGAGCCCCGCTTTTTGAGGCACTGTTTACTATCAATGAGATCCTGCTGAGACACGCATAAGCGTAACCTCTGGGATAAACTCCTTACTCACTCTGAAGTCTCTTAGCCATAAAAACTAATTTTTATTTAATATTTCCCAT
>PVKH010010746.1:0-18098 GCA_004027955.1 Chaetophractus vellerosus | reverse complement strand
GCAATACCTACTCTCCAGTTCATTAGACTCACCCAGGACAACTAACAGGGAGATGATGATGGACAATGACCAGCCCAAGGAACCAAGAGAGTCTACAACTGCAAGCAAGAGAGCCCCATTCATCTGTCCCATGGGATCAAAGCCTCCTCTCAATTAGAGATGGAGTGAGCAACACCATCCCAGAATCCTCAGGATTGGGGAATGAACTATGGACTAAAGTAGATTTACTGGTATTCTATTATAGACTTATTGTGTTTCTAGCAATGGAAGAAACTATATCATTCATGTGGAGGGAGTGGCCACTAGAGGGTCTAACGGCAAGGAGAGGGAAATACAGGTGAAATATGGGGGCATTTCGGGGAATTGGGAATTTTCCTGAATGGCATTACAATGATAGATACGGGCCATTAATATCTTGCCATAACCTACAAAATTGTGCGGGAAAGAATGTAAATTACAATGTAAACTATAATCCATGCTTAGTGGCAATGCTCTAAAATGTTTTCATCAATTGTAACGAATGTACCACACTAATGAAAGATGTTGTTAAGGTGGGAAAATGTGGGAGATGTAGGAAGAGGGGCATATGGGAATATGGGAATCCCCTATATTTTAATGTAACATTTATGAAATCTAAATACCTATTTAAAAAAATAAAAATAAATAATATATGAAATAAATTAATTAAAATAAATTAAAAGAAAAAAAAAGAATCAAAGAAGAGCATAAAACAAAACCAACCAATAATAAAAGCCTAGGCAAAAAAAGAGAAATTGAACAGAGTAGTAAACTGAACAATGTAATCAGATGCCCAGACATCAGCAAAAAATTACAAAGGCATAGTAAGAAACAGAAAGATATGGCCCAAACAAAGGAACAAATTAAAAATCAGATAAGAAACAGAAAATGAAACAATTAAGCAATGATGTTCAAAAAATCTCCCAAATCAACTCAAGGAGTTGAAGAAAAATATGGCTTAAGAGATAAAGGATAGTAAGAAGACGGGAAGTGGCTCTGGCTCAAGCAATTGAGCTCCCGTTTACCATATGGAGGACCTGGGTTTGATACCAGGGACCTCCTGGTAAAAAAGAAAAGAAAAAAAGTCATCCCAGACTGGTCTGGAGAGGTACAGGCCCCCACATGGCAAAGCGACACACCAAAAAGACATTTATGCAACCAGGTAGGAAAAAAAAAAAAAAAGACACTGCGTGAGGTAAAAGAATTTCATGACTGTTTCAATCTCTTTTCTTGTAATTGATTTGTTGAGGTCTATTTCCTCTAGGGTCAGTGTAGGTTGTTCATGTGTTTCTATGAATCTGTCCATTTCTTCTATGTTGTCTAGTTTTTTGGCATACAGTTGTTCATAGTATCCTCTTTTGATCTCTCTTATTTCTGCAGGGTCAGTGATAATTTCCTCACTCTCATTTCTGATTTTATTTATTTGCATCTTCTCTCTTTTTCTTAGAAAGTCTAACTAAGGGTTTGTTGATTTTGTTGATCTTCTCAAAGAACCAACTTTTGGTTTTCTTGATTCTATTTTTTTGTTGTTGTTCACAATTCCATTTATTTCTGTGCTGATATTTATTTTGTTTTCCTTCAGCTTGGTTTGGGATTACTTTGCTTTCCTTTTTCTAGTTCCTCCAGGTGTGCAGCTAGGGCTTTGATTTTAGCTCTTTCTTCTTTTTAATGAGAGCTACAAATTTCCCTCTCAGCATGGCCTTTGCTCAATCCCATAGGTTTTGATATATTATATTATACTGATTATAGAATTCTATTGCAATTTCTTCTTTGACCCACTGATTATTTACAAGTGTGTTGTTTAATCTCCAGATATTTATGAGTTTTCCCTTATTACATCTGTTATTGATTTCCAGCTTTATTACATTATGATCAGAGACAGTGTTTTGTATAATTTCAATAATTTTTAATATACTTTAAAAATTTCTTTTAAAAAAAAGGAACTTAGATTACATCAATGTTACACAAAAAAATATAGGGTATTCCCATATGCCTTGCTCCCTAGCCCTCCCACATTTTCCCACATCAGCAAAATTCTTCATTAGTATAGTATGTTTGTCACAATTGATGAACACATCTTGGAGCATTGCCACCAAGCAATTATTATAGTTAACATTGTACTTTACACTCTCTCCTGCACATTTTTGCAAGTTATTACATGATATACAATAGTCTGTATCTGTCATTGAAATGTTATTCTGGATAATTCCCAATTCCCAAAAATACCCCCAAATTACACCTATTTTTCCCGCATTTCAATCATTTTAAATTTATTGAGACCTGTTTTGTGACCCAACATATGGTCTATCCTGGAAAAGGGTCCATAAAAACTTGAAAAGAATGTATATCCTGCTCTTTGGGGACGTAAAGCTTTAAAAATGTCTGTTAGTTCTAGTTCATTTATCATATTATTCAAGCTCACTGTTTTTTAATTTACTCTCTGTTCAGATGTTCTGTCTAATGCTGAGAGTGGTGTATTGAAGTCTCCAAATATTATTGTAGAGGTATCTATTTCTCCCTCCAGTTTTGCCAGTGTATTCTCAAGTATCTTGGAGCATCAAGGTTAGGTGCATAAATATTTCTTATAATTATTTCTTCTTGGTGAATTGCCCCTTTTATTAACATATAATGACCTTTTTCATCCCTTATAACAGTTTTGCATTTAAAATCTATTTTGTCTGATATTATTATTGCTACTCCAGGTCCTTTTTGGTTGCAATTTGCATGGAATATTTTTTGCGACCTTTTACTCTCAACCTGCTTGTGCCCTTACATCTGAGGTGAGTCTTTTGTAGACAGTACATAGATGGCTCATTTTAAAAGTCCATTTTATGTTTTTTGATTGGGGAGTTCAAGCCATTAACATTCAATGTTTTTACTGTAAAGGCATTACTTTGTCCATTTTGCCCTTTGGCTTTCTGTTGTCATATCATACTATTGTCTGTCACTTTACCCTTTAATTTATTCTTCCTAATAATCTTCATTTCTATACTCTTCTCCAAGCTTCTTGCCCTTGTTTTTTCCTTTCAGGCTGCAGCACTCCCTTTAGTATCTCTTGTAATTCTGGTCTCTTGATAACATACTCTCTCAATTTTGTTTGTCTGTGAAGACTTTGTATTCACCCTTATTTTTGAAGGATAGTTTTGCCAGACACAGAATTCTTGGCTGGCAGTTTTGCTCTTTCGGTACCATCAATACATCATACCACTCTCTTCTTGCCTCCATGGTTTCTGATGAGAGTTTGGCACTTAATCTTTTCAAGGTTCCCTTGTATGTGATGCTTTACATTTCTCTTGCTGCTTTCAGAATCTTCTCTTTATCTCTGATATTTGTCCTTCTAAACAGTAGGTGTCTTAAAGTAGATCTATCCAGATTTATTCTGTTTTGGGTGCATTGTCCTTTTTGGATATTGATATGTATTTCTTTCATAAGGGGTGGTAACATTTTGGTCATTATTTCCTCAAATATTCTTTCTGCCCCTTTTCTATTTGCTTCTCCTTCTGGGTCACCAATAACATGTACATTTGTATATTTCATGTTGTCATTCAGTTAGTTGAGAGCCTGTTGTATTTTTTTCCATTCTTTTCTGTTTCTGTTCTCATGTCTTTTCAAGTTCAGGTGTCATCAATATCACTAATTCTGCCTTTGGTCGATTCAAATCTGCTGTTATATGCCTCTAATATATTTTTAATCTCATCCATTGTGCCTTTCATTCTCATAAGCTCTGTTGCTTTTCTTTGCAGGCTTTCAAATTGTCCCAGTGTTGATTTTTTAAAATATCCTTTATCTCTTTAGTCATATTTTCCTTCAACTATTTGAATTGTTAGATTTGTGTGATTATATCATTGGTTAGCTCTCTTAAATGTTCCTTTGGCTGGTTCCATCACTTCCTGTTTCTTAGTATGGCTTGTAATTTTTTGCTGATGTCTAGGCATCTGAATATGTTGGTGAATTTACTCTGAGGGTCAATTTCTCTATATTACCTAGTGTTTTTTTCACAGCTCTTCTTTAATTTTTGTTTCAACTTATTCTGAGTATTTTTTAATTATCTATCTTAAATTATCAAGGACTTACTAATGGGGTGCAGATCTCACACCTTATAAATATTAGCTTAAAATGGATCAAGGACCTAAATATAAAAGCTACAACCATAAAACTCCTAGAAGAAAATGTATGAAAACATCTTCAAGATCTTCTGGTAGGCAATAGTATCTTAAACCTTACACCTGAAGCAAGAGCAATGAAAGAAAAAGTAGATAAATGGGACCTTATCAAAATTAAAACACTTATTTCTTCAAAAGATTTTTGCAAGAAAATAAAAAAATAGCCTACTCAATGGGAGAATATATATGGGAACCACATATCTGATAAGGGTTTGATATCCATGTTACATACAGAGATCATACAACTCAATGATAAAAAGACAAGCAACCCAATTTAAAAAGTGGGCAAAATTCTTGAATAGACATTTCTCCAAAGAGGAAATACAAATGACCAAAAAGCACATGAAAATTAGGGAAATGCAGATCAAAACTACAATGAAATACCATGTCACACCTTAGAGAATGGCCACTCTATCAGAAAAACAGAAAACTACAAGTGCAAAAAGGATGTGGAGAAATAGGAACACTCCTTCACTGTTGGTGGGAATGTAGAATGGTGCAGCCTCTATGGAAGAACAGTTTGGCAGTACCTCTAAAAGCTGAATATAGAACTGCCATATGATCCAGCAATCCCATTACTAGGAATATATTCAGAAGAACTGAAAGCAAGGATGCAAACTGACATTTGCACACCAATATTCATAGAAACATTATTCACAATTGCTAAAATATGGAACCAGCCCAAGTGTCCATCAGTGGATGAATGGATAAACAAAATGTGTTACATACATACAATGGAATACTAATCAGCTCTTAGAAGAAATGAAATTGGGATGCATGTGACAACATGGATGAACCTAGAGGATATTATGTTGAGTGAAATAAGCCAGACAGAAAGGGACAAATATCGTATGTCTCACTAATATGAACTAAATAACTTGAGTAAACTCATGGAGGTAAACTCTAAAGTATAGGTTACTAGAAAATAGAATGTGGGCTGAAAATGGGAGCAGACCCTTAATATATGTAGCATTATTAATAAGGTTAATTGTAAAAGTGGAAATGAATAGAGTTAAGATTTATAAATGTGATTGTGGCTGAAAGGAGTAGTATTGTACATAAATGTCAACTGAAATGAAAGTGGAGAACAATCTAGGTAATGTATAATATAATGATTTCGGTGGTGGATTAAGTTTGTGGTTAATAGTATAAATATAAGAATATTGTTCTTCTACAAGTGCTAAGAATATGGCACCAGAAAATTACAACTAACATATCTTGTGGATAATAGGTAACAGTAATATTGTAATATTTTGCACCAATGGCAAGAAGATATTATATCACTACTAAGGGACAACAATAGGGGAGTGTAGGGGGTATGGAATTTTTCCTTTTGGAGTAATAGAAATTTCTAAAATTGACTGAAGTAATGACAGCATAAGTCTGTGATGGAAACAAAAGCCACTGATTGTACATTTTGAATGGATTGTACACAGCATGGGATTGTATAACACAGGGAATCCAGTGGTTGATGATGGACTCTGGTTAACAGAACAAGTCTGAGAACATTTTCTCATGAATGATAACAAATATATAATACTAATATAGGGTTGTAATAGTTGGGTGGGTTGGGGAAAAATAAAATGTAAGATATGGGCTATAGTTAGTAGTAATAGTTTGATGATGCTTTTTCATAGTTTGTAGCAAATGTTTCACAAACATGCAAAGTGTTATTGTTGGGGAGATGTATGGGAGCCTTGTATGATGATAAGCATGTTTGTTTTGTAAATTCACAAATTTTACTATATACTTATTGTTTATGTACTTGCATGTATGAATGATATACTTCAATAAAATTTTATTTTTAAAAAATTTGAAAGCTTTCAAAGAAAAGTTATATATATTATGAGAATGAAATACACAGTGGATGAGATTTAAAATGCATTGGAGGAATCTAACAGATTTGAAATTGCAGATAAACAGATCAGTGAATAAGAAGACAAAGCATCTGAGCTTGAAAAGACAGAAGGACAGAGAAAAGAATGAAAAAAATTGTAGAGGGTCTCAGGGAATTGAATGACAGTGTAAAGTGCACAAACACATGTATTTTGGGTGTCCCATAAGGAGAACACAATGGAAAAATGAGAGAAAGAATATTCGAGGAAATAATGACCAAAACTTTCCCAACTCTTATGAAAGACCTAAATATTCATATTCAAGAAGGGCAACACACCCCAAACAGAATAAATCCAAACAGGCTTGTTCTGAGATGCATACTATTGAGAATGTCAAATGCCAAAGATAAAGAGAGAATTCTGAAAGCAGCAAGAGAAAAGTGATCCAACACATACAAGGGATGACCGATAAGACTTAGTGTAGATTTCTCCTTGAAATTCTTGGAGGCAAGAGGCAGTGGTATGGTATATTTAAGATATTGAAAGAGAAAAACTGCCTGCCAAGAATTCTTTATCCAGCAAAATTGTCCTGCAAAATGAGGGTGATTTTAAAGTTTTCACTGTTAAACAAAAACACAGAGTTCATTACCAAGAGACCGGCCCAACAAGAAAAATTAAAGGTAATGCTGCAGCCTTAAAGGAAAGCACAGGGGAAAGAGGTTTGGAGGAGAGTGTAGAAATGAAGATTATTAGTAAGAGTGATTAAAAGGGTAAGAAGACAGAAAATAGATATACGAAAGCTAATAGAGAAAATGATTGAAGTAAGTACTGCCTTTACACTAATATTGGATGTTAATGGATTGAACTCCTCAGTCAAAAGACACTGATTGGCAGAATGGATGAAAATATGAGCCATCTATATGCTGTCTACAAGAGACTCACTTTAGATGCAAGGATACAAATTGGCTGGAAGTGAAAGTTTAGAAAAAGTTATTGCATGCAAACAGTAACTGCAAAAGATATCGAGTTGCACAATTGGAAAAATAGATTTTAAATTAAAAACTGTTATATGAGGTAAAGAAAAGCATTATATATTAATAAAGGTGCAATTCACCAAGAAGAAGAAACTGTAATAAATATTTATGTTCCTAACCATAATGTCTTAAAATAAATGAGGGAAATACTGCAAAACTAAAGAGAGAAATAAGATATCTCTACAATAATAGTGGAAGACTTTGCTACACCAATCTTATCACTGGATAGACCATGGGGGAGACGATGCATCAGGAAACAGAGCTTGAATAATATGATAAATGAGCTAGGCTTAACGGACATTTTTAGAGCAGTACACCCCAAAACAGCAGGATATACATTGTTTTCAAGTGTTCATGCATCTTTCTCCAGGATACAATATATGTTGGGTCATATAACAGGTTTCAATAAATTTTAAAAGCTTGAAATTATACAAAGTACTTTCTGATTATAATGGAATGATGGTGAAAACCAATAACAGGCAGAAAACAGAAAAATTCACAAATATATGGAGGTCAAACAACACATTCTTGACGGTCAGTGAGTCAAAGAAAAAAATGCAGGAGAAATCAATAAATAACTTGAGACAAATGAAAATGAGAACACAACATATCAAACCTATGGGACACCACAAAGACAGTGCTGAGAGGGAAATTTATAGCCCTAAATGCTAACGTTAAAAAAGAAGACCTAAAATCAAAGACGTAACTGCCCGTGTAAGGAACTAGAAAAAGAACAGCAAATTAATCCCAAAACAAGCAGAAGGAAAGAAATAACAAAGAGTAGAGCAGAAATGAGTGAAATTGAGAACAAAAAAAGAAGAGAATTAACAAAACAAAAGTTGGTTCTTTGAGAAGAGCAACAAAATTGGCAAACCCTTAGCTAGACTGAGAAAGAAAAAGAGAAGATGCAAATAAATAAAATCAGAAATGATTGAATCAGTCACTGAAAGCCTCCCAACAAAGAAAAGCCCAGGTCCAAATGACTTCACAGGTGAATTCTACCAATCATTTCAAGAAGATCTAATACCAATCTTGCTCAAACTCTTCCAATAAACTGAATAGGGGGAACACTACTATGGCAGTTTGACATTGTTTATGAATTCCAAAAATAGATATTGGATTATGTTTGTAAACTGGTCTGTGCCTGGGCATGATTAAATTATGATTAGGGCTTTGATTGGGCCACATCAGTAGGACGTGTATAAAACTACACAGCAGAGCAGAGGAGGGAGTTGGAGTTGGGGTTTTGATGCTGGAGTTTTTGAGCTGGAGCCCCTGGAAGTAAGCATACAGAGGAACTTGGTTGTGAGGAAAGCGAAAAGGCCCCAGGGAAGAGAAATAAGCTGTTTGCCTGATAGTCTACAGCTGTCTTGTAGAGATAGCAGAGGAGCTGAGCCGGGAGAGAAGCAAGCCCCAGGAAGAGGAACCCAAGAAGCCTGAACCCTCACAGACATCAGCAGCCATTTTGCTCCAACACATGGCAATAGACTTTGGTGAGGGAAGTAATGTACACTTTATGGTCTGGTAATTGTAAGCTTCTAACCCAAATAAATATCCTTTATAAAACCAACAGATTTCTGGTATTGTGCATCCGTACTGCTTTGGCTGACTAATACAACTACCTAACTCGTGAAGCCAACATCACTCTAATTAATAATATCAAAGCCAGATAAAGATACTACAAGAAAATAAAATTACAGCCAATCTTTCTAATGAACATAAATGCAAAAATCCTCAACAAAATACTTGCAAATCCAATCCAACAGCACATTAAAAGAATTATACACCATGATCAAGTGGGTTTTATCCCATTTATGCAAGGGTGATTCAACACAAGAAAACCAGTTAATGTAATACACCACACTAACAAATCAAAGAAGAAATATCAAACAGTCATTTCTACTGATGTAGAAAAGGCATTTTTAAAAATTCCAGCATCAGTTCTTGATAAAAAAACACTTTGAAAGATAAAAATAGAAGAAAACTTCCACAACATGATACAGGGCATATTTGAAAAAC
Source organism: Chaetophractus vellerosus (assembly GCA_004027955.1). Taxonomy (NCBI): domain Eukaryota; kingdom Metazoa; phylum Chordata; class Mammalia; order Cingulata; family Chlamyphoridae; genus Chaetophractus; species Chaetophractus vellerosus. The sequence goes on along the minus strand of PVKH010010746.1, from coordinate 9,029 downwards.
CTGCAGCCAACATCATGCTCAATGGGGAAAGGCTGAAATCTTCCCTTCCAAGACCAAGAAGAAGACAAGGATGCCCACTGTCATCACTGTTATTCAACATTGCTCTAGAAGTTCTAGATAGAGCAATTAGGCAAGAAAAAGAAATTAAATGAATAAAATCAGAAAGGAAGACGTAAAACTCTCACCATTTGCAAATGACATGATCCTATATTTAGAAAACCCTGGAATATCTATGACAAAGCTTCTAGAGCTAATAAACCAGATCAGCCAAGTGGCAGGATACAAGATCAATATGCAAATATCAGTAGTGTTTCTATACACTGGAAATGAACAATCTGAGGAGGAAACACACTTGCAATAGCATCTAAAATAATCAAATATCTAGCAATAAATTTAACCAAGGATGTAAAGGACTCAGAAAACTTCAAAACATTGCTAAAAGAAATGAAAGAAGACCTAAACAAATGGAAGGGCATTCTGTGTTCATAGATTGGAAGCCTAAATATTATTAAGATGTAAATTCTTCCATAACTGATTTACAGATTCAATGCAATCCCAACTAAAATTCCAACAGCCTATTTTGCAGAAGTGGAAAAGTCAACAGCCAAATTTAGTTGGAAGGTAAAGGGACCCTAAATACCACAAAATAAAAGAAGAAAATTGGGGGACTCACATTTCCTGACTTCAAGGCATATCAAAAAGCTACTGTGGTCAAAACAGCATGGTATTGGCATAAAGATAGACATAAGATCAATGGAATCCAACTGAGAGTTCAGAACTAGACCCTCCCCTCTGTGGCCAATTGATTTTTGACAAGGCTACTCAGCCCTCTCAGCTGGGACAGAACAGTCTCTTTAACAAATGGTGCTGGAAGAACTGGATATCCATATCCAAAAGAATGAGATAGAGGACCCCTATCTCACACCTTACAAAAAAATTAACTCAAAATGGGTCAAAGACCTAAACATAAATGAACAAAGTTCTGGAGTTAATATCTAGAAGAATGGTCACCAGAAAGATAGAATGAGGAAAGAGAGTAGGGAGCAGAGGCTTACTTTGTGCAAAATTTGTAATAAGATTGATTGTAAATGTTTGGAATGAGATAGAGGTAGTGAAAGCACATTACAGTGGATGTAACTAGCAGTGCCAATGTGGAGGTATGTTTGTGGTTGAAAGGGAAAGTTTAGGGTTGTGTAAGTCACTAGAAGGGTAGCTAAACGGTGAAACAAGGGATTGTAAAGCATAGTGAACCCTGAAGCAGACGATGGGTGTGGTTAATAGTACAAATATAAGAATGTCCTTCTATGCATCAGAACAAATGGACGATAATATTACAGGATGTTAATAATAGGGCAGTATTGGTGCAAAAATACAACCAAAGCAAACTATAGATTGTAGTGAATAGTAAAATATGAATAGTAAAATATGAAGATTAATCAATTTAAAAAAGGATTAATTCAGTTTGTTAATTAGAAATTGGCTTTTCAACAACCCTACGGTATAGAGTCATCACATGCTTTTGTGGGGATGGTAGTGAACAGAGGCTGAAGAAAGCTTAGTAACTTGGCCAAAGTCCCACAGCTGGGACTTTCTAACTTCAAAGCCTTTCTACTCTACCATGTTTCTTCACATAGTAATACTGAAAGCATGGACAATTGTTTGAAACTAGACTTTGTCTGCTAGAAAAGCCACACATTATCTATTCTCAGCAATTGTGCTAGAGCTCCTGAAAAGCTAGTGTTGCTTCCAGCTATGTCATACATCCAAATGTCCTCTTTCCTTCCTCATCCCACCTCCTCCCCAGTCATCAGTTCTCCAAAAAATAATAAAAAAGCCCAGGAAGTCATGACCAAATAAGGTTTTCTTTCTTCTTGCCATGTCAAAACAATGATTGGAAGACAGCACTTTAGAGGCACTATTGGTGATAGCAGTGGTGAATTTATGAATAAGGTGACCACTGACTAATAGACAGCTCACTGCAGAATGGAAAACAACTGTGGGGTAAGGGAGAGACCAATAGTTTTTAGTCCTATTACTAACACCCAAGAACTGTGATTTTGTGCATGTGCTGCTTAACTTTTCTGTGCTTCATTTTTGTCATGCGCAAAATAGAGATAATATTTATTGCAATGAGGCACTGTAAAAAATCAATGACAAAGTACGTGAAACAGTAATGGGTTAATTCCAAATACAATTAACAACATTGTAAATGAATATTTAGAGAATATGTAGAAAAGATTCTAGGTGAGAATCCTAAATTTTAAATATCACGTATTTATTTCTTATTACAAGTTTAAAAATAGGAAGTTCAACTGTTGTGCCCATTTAAAATATATATGTGACTTTTTATGACAAAAGCAATATGTGTTTGTAGTAAAAAATAAAGATCAGAAAGAAGAAAATACCCACACCTTATTTTTGGACTTAAGAATTATTTATTTGTTTATAAATAATAATTTAAAATATCTTTATAGATAAATATTGGCATGCATCCAAAGTTATTTTTAAAATTCTTTTCTAGAAGTGGAATTACTTTTTCAAAATGCATGCAAAACCAAAAGGCTCTTGATAGTTATTGTCAAATTGACCATTATGTTTGCAGCATTATAGGAAAATTGCATGTACTGCACGACTGCAGAGGTCACCATTCAGATATTAAAATATGAATGACCATCTCCAGCATTAAACAACCAAGTTTGCATTCCCATGAGCAGTATATGAGAGTTTACTTTTCCCCTATTCTTTTTTTTTTAAAGATTTATTTATTTTTTTATTACATATCTCCCCCCGCCCCCCCCGCTGCGGCGACGCGCCAAGACTGGTCACTGCGCAGGCGTGGCTTTCCCTGCTTGTGGGCGGCTTCTGCTTCCATTCACGGCCGGCTTTAGTTCGCAGGTGGCTGGCTGCACTCCATTTGCGGGCGACCTGCCCTGCCTGTGGCGGCTTTGGCCTGTCCGTGGCAGCTTTTTGCCCTGCCCATGGCGGCTCTGGCCCGCCCATGGCGGCTTGCCATTCTGAAGGCGGTCTGCCTGCTAGGAGAGGTCCCCGGGAACGGAACCTGGGGCCTCCCATGTGGTATGCCGGTGCCCTATCCACTGGACTATCCAGCCGGCCCCCCTATTCTTTAATATTACAATTTTATACATGAAATAAGGAAGGAATGGATAACAATGTGTGTTTCTTTTATAATGGGTATATACTCTTTCTTTCCAGTGATCTATTATGCCTGCAAATTTCTTATGTGAAATTCCTAATCATATCCATGGGACATTTTTATTGACTATCTCACCTTTTAATTATTGATTTGTAAGAACTCTTTGTATATTAAAGTTATTAATTCTTTCACATATATGTTGCAGATAGTTTCCCAGACTATCATTTATCTTTGTGGTACCATTCTTTTATAACAAAAGCAATGAAGATAGGTAGAAAGACCAAAAAAAAAAAAAAAAAAGATGAAAGAAAAAGTTTAAAAAGAAAGAATAGAAGGAAACAAGGAAGGGAGACTGGAATGAAGAAACGAATAAAGGAAGGAAAAAAGAAAGAAAAGAAGAAACCCATTTTTTAAGATAATGAAGCAGAAAACCAAAAACTCAAAAATTACTGTGATTTTAAGCTGATGGACCTGATCCAAGAGGAAACCATTTTATTTCTAAATAGAGTCATTCTTAGTTCCCCTCCTCGGAGACTTTTTAAGCAAAACAGTCTGCTTCCTGATTTACCAGGTGCAGGAGGCAAAATAGCCCCCCCACCCCGTGCATATATCCTAACACTGAAACCTGTGAATCTCTTGTGATACATTGCACGGGACAATTAAGGTTGCAGGTGCAATTAAAGTTGCTGATTAGGGCGATCTTAAAAAGGGATATTTGCCTGGATTATCTAAGTAAGCCCAGTGTAATCACCAGGGTCCTCAGAAGTGGTAGAGGAGGCAGAAGAGGAGCGCCGAGGGAGTTATGAAGAAGGAATAACGGTCAGAGAGAAGCAGTGTTGCTGGCTTTGAAGATGGAGGAAAAAGACCACGAGCTAAGGAATTTGGGCAGCCTCTAAAAGCTGGAAAAGACAAGGGAACAAATCCTCCCCTTGAGCTTCCTGAAAGGAACACAGCTCTGTCAGCACCAGTGAGATCATGTCAAACTTCTGACCTAGAGAACTGTAAGATAATAAACGTTTGTTGTTTTAGCACCAAGTTTGTGGAAACGTGTTACAGCAGCAATAGAAAATGAATACACCAGTATCCTTTCAGTAAGTAAAAGTATCACAAGAAAAATTTATTATCCAGTCTGAATTTCTTTCTTTCTTTCCAAAAGGTTGTGTTCAACGTACAGAAAAAACTACAGAAAGAATTCGCTATTTTCTTTCATTAAAAACGTTTACAGAATCTGGTACATTTGTGCATTTTCAATGTGTGGATCACATTGATGTTAAGAATTATACACGATTTGCTCTCTGTAATGTGACATAAATGAGCTGGCTGCCTTCTTAGGAAATGATGGGCTTAAAGGATTCAAGTACATTTTACCTCCAATGGAAATCCAGTAAAAATTACATGCACTAAAAAATAAGCAGCAGGCATAGACAGAAGGCAATCTGTCCCTTCACAAGGGGGGTGTGTGCGTGCATGTAGCAAATGCTGGTAAACAGCAGGAAAAACAAAGACCTGGGAACAAGAGACTTGACTAAGCAGAGTTTGATCTCATTAAGAAACACAGAAAAGACAAAATGGCTCTTGGAGACGGGAGGGTGTGGTAGGCATCTTTTCAGGGACCCCTACAGAGTCATTCTGAAAGACCCTTCATATTTCCCGGATAGACTGGTTTCTGTTCTGTAGTTGAAAACATTGAGGCAAATGCAAGGGAAATTTTCTTTTGAAGAAGGGTATATGAATGAAATAATTTCTAATGAAGAATGTAGCTATTCTTCAGACCCAGCAACCATAGAGCTTGTGCACCCCTCTCTAGCATTGGAGTTAGTAGGGACATCTCAGATTTTTTCAACAAGGATGTCTAAAGAGATGGACATCTAATTTTTTTTTTCCAAATTCTCAACACACCAATGTCAGTACTTTAGACCAGTGATTTTCAGACTTTAGCAAGCAGGAGTATCACCTGGAGGGCTTGTTAAAACACTGGTTGCTGGACTCTTCCTCCAGGGTTTCTGATTCAATAGATCTTTAGGGGGGGCCCAGAGACTTTGCATTTCTGATAAGTTTCCAGGTGATAATGATGCTGCTGGCCCAGCCACCAGACTTTGAGGAGAACTGCTTTAAACTAAAGTTCTGTGTTTTCTGTTTGCTTATTTTTGTTGTTTTTCTTTATACTTTCCCAAAGGACTGTGTTAATTATGGATACTTAAGCAGTAAGACAAACCTCAAGTCAGTGCAAAACCCATAGTATACATAGTTTTACAAAGAAAGGTGGAATATTTGTTCTTGGGAAATTAGGTGCTTCTCAGAAAACAGGTAAAATGATTAAAACAATAATCATTCAGGGAGCAGATGTGGCTCAAGCAGTTGAGCGCCTACCTCCCACATGAGAGGTCCCGGGTTCGGTTCCTGAAGCCTTCTAAAGAAAAAACAGACATACAACAAGCAAAAAACAATGAGCAGGCAATGATCCCAAACAATGAGCAATAAATGAGCAAACAGACGAGGGAGCCATAGGGGAGGGGGGCAGAAACAATAATCATTCATATTAACTTGGTTTCCCACTTAAGAAGGCAAAATGGATACGCTAGACCTCAGAGGAGGTTAGACACTTCCTAGGGAGGACCTTCTGAAGTGTGTTAAGCTAGCGTTTACCAAAAACTTGTTATTCATGAGAGAAACTAGTTGGTTTCCATACCCATTTTTAGTGAGAATAAGAACTTTAGTCATATTTATGCATTTTTTGCAGTACTCAACAGAGTAATCTGACACAGCGTGATGCAGTGAATAAAAATGTCATTCAAGATGAAATGAACATCAAAGTGTCCCTTAAGATAAAATGGAGCTTTAGCCTCTCTGTGGTCTATGCCTAGGAAGGGAAGAAGATTTTCTGGAACTGGCATTTCTGAACACACAGAACAATACAATCTGACGGATGGCTCTCTATTATGAAATGGTATTTGTATCACTTTGGCTAAGAACCTTTTATTTCATTTTTGTCCTCTAACAAAGAATTGTGATGCTTTAAGAACTGTTTAAAAGGGCAGGAGCTCTGTGCCCACGCGCCATCAGTCCCCAACAGCTTTCAAATTTTGAATGGCATGACTCCCTATCTCCATAGCCTGTCATCTTTTTTTAATATATTGTCTTTTTGGTTCCCAGTTTTGTTAGAAAAAAAAATTCTTGCTCGAAATTTGGTGCATAAATATGGCTCAAGTGAGCACATTATATAGAATACTGTTGAACTAGAGTGGATTTCATTGATAGGCAATGGTACATTAAGTGCTTTGCAGACCATAATACTCTGTACTTGGTTTTAATACGAATAACACCAAAATATTAAGACATGTACTTAAGAGATTTTTAGAAAGTTCTTTCATGAAAAACATTCTCTCTCAAAAGATGGTTGTGTCTCTCCCCTGCTTAAAATTGTTTAATGAGCCTGTAATTTTCAGGAAATTTTTCAAATGGTTCAACTTGGCATGGAAGGTCCTCCTAGCTAGAACAGATCGCTTTAGCCACAGCTCCTCTTTTAACTCCTCCCTTCTGCCATTCAGAGCTAGTTTTACTATTTCTCAAATGCATCATGCCATTTCTCGCTCATGTTTCTGCACATGCTTTTACCTCTACTTGAGTATGATGGCCATTGTCTTAGTGTGAGTAGCCCCAGAAGCAGACCCTGAAGCAAGGATTTGAGTGGAAGTACTTTATTTGGGAGGTGATCTCAAGAAACACTGGTAGGTGCATGGTGGAAGTGAGACAAGGAATGGAAGGAATGCAATAAAGTTAAGTCATAAGCCTGTTACCACTGACAACTGGGGCGTAATCCCCCTGGGGAACTCAAGGAGACTTATAGAACCAGCTTCTGAGTTAGCCCACCTGAGAGGCAAGGGAGCTGGGGTACTTATATGCAAATCTCACCTGGCCTTTGTGAAAAACGGCCCCCTGGGGTGTTTTAGGGGCAAGTACTAAAGTCTCAAAGAACAGAGGTTGTAGGCAGGACACCTCTACCATCTGCTGCAGCCCTTTATCCCCTAGCTAAATCCAGCTCATCCTGTAGGACTCAGCTTAGGATTTGCCTCTTCTGCAAAGCCTTCACAGACCTTCTCTCTGACTTTACTATCTCATGTCCATTTCCCAATAGAACCTGCACCTACTTCCATCAGAAAATCTGTTTCTGTCTCCTTTGATGATTGTTCACTTTTCTATTTCACCCACTTATTTTTGAGCTCCTTGAGGTCTAGAGTAGTTTGGGTGCATGGTAGAGCTCAACCAATAAATGGTTGTTTAGTAGTAATAGTAGTAGTAATGATATCATAATAGTACTAAGAGTAACTTATGTGCAGATACTCTACATATATTTACCAGCACTCTGAGGTAGTTACTTTTATTATCCCCGTTTTCCAGATAAGCAAAGGGAGACAGAGGCTTGCCATAATTTACCCAAGATTGCACAACTGTATGTGGTTAGTCCTAGAAGCTTAAGCAGTCTGAGCCCAGAACATAGAGGCTTTTAATATTTTTTAAATTTTGTTATTTTTAAAGAAGCTTTAGATTCCATAAATGATACATTAAAAATATAGGGGAATTCCCATACACCCCATTCCCTCCTTCTCCCACACTTTTCCTCATTAACATTTTTCATTAGTGTGGTATGTTTGTTACAATTGAACATATATTGAAGCATTGCTACTAACCATGGCCAATAATTTACATTATAATTTATACTTTGTACCACACATTTTTATAGGTTTTGACAAAATGTATAATGGACTGTATCTGTCATTGAAATGTCATTCAGAGCAATTCCAATGTCCCCAAAATGCTCCATGTTATACCTACTCTTCCCTCTCCCTCCCCCTCAGAACCTCTGGTGACCACTGCCCTTATATCAATGTTACAAGATCTTCCATTGCTGGAATAATAATAAGTCTACTTTAGTCTATAGTTGCATTCCCCCTTATATTTGTTTATTCCTCAACTTGAGGATTTGGGGATGGTGATGCCCATTCTGTTTCTGACTGAGGGGGGCTTAGATCCCATGGGGAAGATGATGGAACTATCTTGCTTGCAGTTGTAGAAGTATCTACAACTCTGTCTCTTTGGGATGGGCATTGTCCATTATCATCATTTGGTTTGTTTCCTGGGAGAGTCTGATGAACTGGAGAGTAGGTGTTACAACACTGCTGAGATTCAGGGCTTAACCAGCATATGAACAGACCAAAGATTTAAATCTTTAGTACATATAGTTAATGAGTACAGTGCTAATTATAGGTTCCTCAAAAGAGCTATGTATAGGGAAATTATAAATGAGTCTAACTCTGTTATATTGGGGAACATATATTCCAAGGTAAGGTCCACTGACAGAATGCCAAATTCCTGAGATTGTCTGCCCTGTCTATAGTGTCTAGATGTCTATAGAGACCTCAAGAGCATCCCTGCTTGAGGCACTGTTCACTGTGGCAGTCAGTGAGATCCTCTTGAGACATGCATAAGCATAACCTCTGGAATGACCTCCTGATTCGCTTTGAAATATCTCAGCCTAAAAACTCATTTGCATTTAATATTTCCCCCTTTTGGTCAAGGTCTTTTTCCAAATGCATTGCTAGTTGGTGCTTGGTAGCAATCCCTCAGTGCCAGGGAGGCTCATCCCTGGGAGTCATGTCCCATGCCAGGGGGCGGTGGGGGGGAGGGGGCGCGGGAAGGTAGTGAGTTTATATGCAAAGTTTGGCTTAGAGAGAGGCCACATTTAAGCAACAAGGAGGCTTTCAATAGGTAACTCTTAGGCAATATGTAATACTAAGCTGTTTCAATTTTACAGAACAAGGTTCATAAGTACAACCATCAATGTCAAGGGCTTGGCTTATTGGTCTGTCCTCCTTTG
>PVKH010010745.1:0-18102 GCA_004027955.1 Chaetophractus vellerosus | reverse complement strand
GGAAGGGAGGGAGGGAAGAAGGAAAGGAAGGAAAGGAAGGAAAGGAAGGAAAGGAAGGAAAGGAGAGAAAAAGAAAGCCACACTGACTTATTTTCTTTTCAAGGAAGCTCCAAATATGTTATGGAAATGGATGCAACATTGCAACACAGGGAAAATTCCCTACCTGATCTGTACTCAATTGTTCCTTTTGAATTCTGCTTTGGAATTTCAACAAATGACCATTATGTGTTTGAGTATTTTTTCACTCATAATTGTATATTTTTATTAATTCAGTTGGCTACTCATTGTAAACCAAACCCCATCATTCTATTTCCAGTAGAAGTAGCAAAAATGACTGAGCCTTTTGCTCATTACTATTTCATTCCTTGTCTCCAATTACTGTTGTGAGGGCCTCATTTCCAAATAGAATCCTGAAAATTTCTAACTGTGACAAGTTCTTTTAATCTAGTTAATAAGACAAGTAACTAGGATCATAGGAAAGATAGAACTGATTTTTAATTCAATAAATACCTTAACTTTAAACCTCTTAAGGCAAAAACATATTTTCTAAAGATTCTATTGAGGGACCATAGTTATACAAGTTCAGGGATTTTTTCCCCATGTATACAAAGTATTTTAAAATGATGATAACGGAGATTTGGGGGGAAACCAGTCAACTTTAGTACTTTTTGCCTATAATGATCAAATCTGTTGTTTTAGTAGCTAGAAGCTGCTGGGAGCAATATACCAGAAATAGGATGGCTTTTATAACAGGAATTTATTAAGTTATAAGCTTACAGTTCTGTAGCTATGAAAATGTCCAAATGAAGGCTTTATCAGAGATGTTATCTCACCAAAGGTTGGCTGTGGACAATCAGGCACATGGAGATATCATCTGAAGATGCTTTCTCTCCAAGCTCAGCTGTGGGGGATGAGGCACATGGCAGGGCATGATGGTGGCTCTGCCCAAATCAAGGCATCAAGCAAAACTCTTTGGCCAAGTTCAGCTTTGGGGTATCAGGCATAAGGCTAGTCTCCCTTCTTTTTCAGTACTCTCTCTCAGCCTCTGGGGGCCTCTTTCCATGCCTCTGTGCTCTGATGATTCCAGCTTCCAGCCCCCAGGACTTCTCTTTCAGTTTCTCTGGGTTTCTCTGTCTCTGCTGCATTTTTCTGTGTATCTCTCTTTTCCATCCTCTGTTTATAAAGGACTCCACTGAGAGGACCAAGACCCACCCGGGCCAGGACTCACTGAAGCAATCCAATCAAAGGCCCCCAACCGAATCCAACCCAATCCAAATCAATTAAAGGGTCCCCCCCCACCGACAGGAATGGATTTGCTCCAAGAATGTGATCTTTGCTGGGATCCACAAAAAGCTTCAGATTGTCACATCTGTCAAAACTAAATCTAGTATTAACTGAAGTATGGGGGATTTCTTATATGTTTAGGGCTTTTATTTTTACCCTCTCTGATGATTCATTTAAAGTTTATTTTACTTTCCAATCATCTACTCCTTCCCAATAACATAAACACCATTCGAACTATTATTAAATTTGAACACAAGCAGCTATTCTGATTTTTATTAATATGTACTTAAATTTAGGCCAAATATTTGTTCAGTAGTAGAGTTAATGGATTTGGCATCTCAGCTTTGAGAAATGAATGGAACACTACAAGTTCACAAGGGTTTATGGTTTTTAAAAAAGAAACAGGAAAAAATAATGTAAAATGTCTTTTGGATGGGACCACAAAATATCTTGAAATTCTGCAAAATTCAAAGGTAAAATACAAGAAATGCTGGCAAATTGTTTGGAGTAGCTGAAATTATGCGTTGCAAATATATTTTTTTTTCATGAAATAACTGATATTTTCTGAGGATCAGAATTACCACAGAAATTTGGCCAAGTCAGCATCAAGTGCTTTCACACAATTATTGAACTTTTCTCTGTTGGAGATGTTCCCGGCCAAATTCTTCCTTTTTGGAAATTTCCTCGAGCTCCCTCATCTGCCACAGAACAGCACTGAAAGTCTCTTACCCAGTGAGTAAGGAAGACATTATTGGTTCCTTTTTAGTCTTCAGCAAAGCCTTTAATTTTTACCTCAGGACAACCTTGTCAGTCTTTTCTTCTACATTTCTTTTGTGTGTTGTTTGAGCATCTTTTTGGATAGGTCTTTATGAACTCTTGGTTAAGATCTGCTTGGCTAATTCTGCATCTCAAACTCTAGAATGGCACTTTCCAATAATCTTTGTGATGATGGGGTGTTCTATATTGGCCCTGTTCAATATGGTAGCCCCAGCCATGTGTGGCTCTTGAGCACTTAAAATGCTAGTGTGAATGAGGAACTGAATTTTTAAATTTTATTTTCATTTTAAACAGTTTAAATTTAAGTGGTCGCATGTTTCCACTTTGGACAGTACAGCTCTAGATGGTCTCTTTTAGTACAGACTCTACCAAACTCTTAAAAACTAGATTATAAATCCCATGAGCACAGGGAGCATGCCGTGTCTGCTTTGTGCACTGTGGCGTCAACAACCACTGGCACCACGTTTGGCACATAGTAGGCATGCAAAGGTTTTTGTTTTAATGTATGATTGAACACACAAATGGACATATGTACATTGGGATAAAGATGCCATTCAAATGGGGAAGAGAAAAGCATCAGTATGTACTCTTTTCTCTTAGAATACAATGTTGTGCATCGAATAAACTTTTTTTTTTTAAACTACCTTTTTAAGGTAATATTACTGGTTAAAGAGTAGGACAAAAAAGAAGTAATGACTTTCAATTCATTGTGGATTATTTTCTGAGCTCTAGTCCCTTAATCTTAAGGAACTCAGTGAATATGTATGAAGCTGTAAAGGAAGGTCTTTTCATGGCTCTGTTCTGCTCACAGGGTTGGATCAAAGAGTTATATCAGTGGCTTGCACATATTAGCTCTCAATAAACGTAAACTCCCTGGGAGATCAGTTACTGCATCTGTTGATTGCAGCTTTCTTGAAATCTGCAACTATCAAAGGGACAGTGGGGGAAAGTGTATGAGATGCAAGAAGTGTGGTTTTTACTCATTAGCTCATTTAACTCAATATTGTCTCTTTCCAGCTCTTGCTTCATTAATTATAGCCTACCATGACCAAAAGTAAAACAACACAACAATAAATATAAAGTGAATTCAGGTTGTAGATTTTACCTTGTTTTATAATAAGAGAGCACCCAATGCAGTTATAGTTTGGGAGATAAGTCACACTCCAGATAGGAACAAAGGGATTAGTTCTTATGCAATGAAGCAAAATCAACTTAAAAATCAAAACAAAACAAAGCAAAAAAAAAAAAAACTTGTGATACCACTCCCACATTTTGCCGAATGGTCATATAAAATAAAACATTATTTAAAATTAAAGCCAACTTGCAGGAAGGATCAGAGGTGTACTTGTATTAAAATAAATTTATCTGTTTAAAATTTCTTAGTGTAGAACAAACTACCTAAACAGATTAATATGATGAAAGGTCATGCTGGATTATTGAAAATCTGAATTTAAAAACACATAACTAAAGATAATAATCTCTTCTGTTCATTAACTCAAATTAACTATTAGCAGAGTAATCAAGGTGGTAATCAAGTTTAGCAAAAATGAAAAAAATGTTATAATCAACACTTAAAAATGCAAGTAGATATTAAAATAGCTATTATTTTATGATCAATATTTTCATCTGTAATTTTACTCAGACAAATTTCATGATTCCTAAAGCATAATAGTGGAAAGACCACTGGGAAACAGGATTCCAGAACTGAGGGCACAAGTCAAGTCACTTCCCCCATCTGATTGTCGCCTCCTTCTAGTTCAAATATTTGAGTATAATGATTGGCAGCTGTTATTAATGATTGCTTACCAGGCTTAAGGCAGTCTATTAAATTTTGTTTTAAACTTTTATTTTGAAACAATTTCATATGTACAAAAAGTTGCAAAAATATAACAGAGAATTCCCATATATCTTTTAGCCAGCTTCCACAAATGTTAACATTATAACCAAAGTACAATGAAAAAAATCAGGACATTCACATCGATTCATTGTTATTTTAAAGAACTGATTTACACAGATCCCACTATTTGACATAAAGGAATTAAATTTGAAATTATCAATAGGAAAAAACTTGAACAACTCAGGTTCTTATTCAATAAATGGACTTAGAAATGACTCTGAAGTTAAAGGAGGAAATCTCAAGTAATAAATTTAAAGAACCACATATTATAACTTGTGGAATAAGGTAAATTTATAGCCTTAAAATGGCATTTTTTAAAATTAGAAAGATAAAAAATACATAAATTAAGATTCAAGAAAGAAACTGGATTGTTACAGGCAAGTTTTATCAAAATTTCAATGAACAGATAATCCATAATTTATAAAAAGTGTTTTGGAGTGTAGAAACATCTTCTAACCTTTTTTTGATATCACTATAATCTTTATGTTAAAACAAAGAGAAGAATAGCATAAGAAAAGAATAGTTTTAGACCAATTTCCCTTATGGACAAAAGAAAATTTTCTAAATAAAATTCTAGCAATTTGAATTTATTTATATTTCATGAAAATATAGGATTCAGCTCAGATAAGAAAAAAATATTGCTAGAACACAGCAAAGATTAAAAAAATCAAGGCCAAATGATTAATTCAAAAGATATATAACAAGCACTCAATAAAATTCAATAGTCATCATTATAAAATCACTTAGCAAAGTAACTTTAGGTAATTTTTATGTCTATGAAAACCTGCAGCAAACATTATGGTTAATGGTGAAACCAGATTTTTCACTGAAATCATTGTGTGTCCTAGTCATTATAATAGGTTTAGAAACAGAAATAAGAGAAGGATTGTGGGAAGATGTATGAGTAGGAAGCTCCAGGAATCAATCCCTCTACCAATCAACTGTTAAACTGAGAGGAAATGTTTGAACCAACTATTCTGAAACTCTGGAGTCTACAGAACACTGTGTCGAATCCAGGGAAGAGTGGAAGGAAGAGACAGGTAAATTGCAGTAAGTGCTATCACTTCCTCAGTGGGTCTCTGGCTTCTCCTTAATGCTGGGAAAAAAATGACCTAGGAAACTCCTCTCTCGCTTGTCCTCTGCCTTTTCTCCTCAACTCCCACCCCAGAATTTGCGCTCCAGGCAAAAGCACCTTGTCAGAATGAATAAAAAAGCATGACACAACTATATACTGTTTATAAGAGACTCACCTTAAATTCAAAGACATAAGTAGGTTGGAAGTTGTAGCAGTTTGGCGTTGTTTATGAATTCCAAAAATAGATATTGGATTGTGTTTGTAAACTGGTCTGTTCCTCTGAGCGTATTAGATTGTATTAAATTCAGAAGTTTCACTTTTACTTGATTAAATTATGATTAGGGCTTTGATTCGTCAATAGGACATTGAGTCTGAGAAAACGGCATGGAAAGGAGAGGGTTTTTAGTTTTGAGGCTGGAGCCCTGGGGAGAGTGCTGAAATGTTGGCCTGATAGTTTACAACTGGCCTTGTGGAGAAAGCAGAGCAGCTGAGCCCAGAAAGAAATGAGCCCTGGGAAGAGAGATGAACCTTATGCCAGCCTACAGTTGAGACAGGAAGAAGCTGGACCCACGGAGCTTTAACTGGGAAGAAAGAAGGCTGAACCCTCACAGACATTGCCTGCCATCTTGTTTCAACACGTGGCAACAGACTTTGGGTAAGGAAATAACTTTGAGTTGCACTCTTTAGGGCCTTGTGACTGTAAGCTTCTACCTCAAATACCCTTTATAAAAGCCAACAGATTTCTGGTACTTTGCATCAGAACCCCCTTTGGTTGACTATTACAGAAGTGAAAGGATGGAAAAAGTATACCATGCAAATAGTAATAAAAACAGAGCTGGGGTAGCTACACTCATAACACATAAAAAGGACTAAGTCAACAACTGCTATGAGGGACAAAGAACATCATTATATAACATTAAGGAGTCAATTTAAAAAGAACACATAACAATTTTAAATATATATGCACAGAACAGCAAAGCCCCAAAATATATGAAGCAAATACTGACAGATTTGAAGGGAGAAATAGGTGGTTCTACATTAATAGTAGGGAATTTTAATATGCCATTGTCAATAATGGATAGAAAACTTAAGAGATACAACCAATAAGGAAATTGAAGACTTGAACAATACTCTAAATAGACCAGACAGACGTACATGAACCCTTCACCCAACAGCAGCAGAATACATATTCTTCTTCCCTAGTGTACATAGCTAATCCTCCAGGATGAAAAATCTACAACAAAGCTCCTGGAGCTAATAAATGAATTCAGCACAGTGGCAGGGTACACGATCAATGCCTCAAAATCAGTAGTGTTTCTATAAATTAGCAATGAACAATATGAAGAAGATATCAAAGAAAAATTCCATTTATATAGCAAATAAAAGAATCAAATGTCTAGGAATAATCTAACCAAATAGGTAAAGGACTTGTACACAGAAAACTGTAAAACATTGCTAAAAGAAATCAAAGAACATCTAAATAATTGTAAGAAAGTTCCATGCTAATGAATTGGAAAACTAAATATTGTTAAGATGTCAAATCTACCCAAAGTGATTTACAGATTCAATGCAATCCTAATAAAAATTCCAACAGACTTCTTTGCAGAAACAGAATAGCCAACCACCAAATTTTTATATGGAAGGGTAAGAGGCCCTGAATATCCAAAGCCATCTTGAAAAGGGTGAAAGAAGTTGGAAGACTCATACTTTCCAACCTTAAAACTTATTACAAAGCCACAGTAATCCAAACTGCATGCTACTGGCACAAGGATAGATATATAGACCAATGGAATCGAATTGAGTGTTCAGAAACCAGTTCTCACATTATGGCCAACAGATTTTTTTATAAGGGTGCCAAGTGCACTCAATTGAGAAAGAATCGACTCTTCATTGATTGGTGCTGGGAAACTGCATATGCAAAAGAATGAAGGTGGACCCTAACCTCACACCACATACAAAAATCAACTCAAAATAGATCAAGGACCTACATATAAGAACTAGAACTATCAAACTCTTAGAAGATAACATAGGGAAACATCTTCAGGACCTTGTGTTAGGGCAATAATTCCTTCGACCTTATACTTAAAGCAAAAGCAGCAAAAGAAAAAATAAATAAACGAAACCTTATCAAAGTTAAAAACTTTTGTTCATTGAAGGACTTTATCATCAAAGTAAAATGACAACCTATGAAATGGGAGAAAATATTTGGAGACTACATATCTGATATGGATTTATTATCCAGAACTATGAAGAAATCCTACAACTCAACAATAAAAAAGCCCCAAACAATTCAATTATAAAATGGGAAAAAGATTTTAATAGACATTTCTCCAATGAAGATATTTAACTGGTCAAAAAATCACATGAAAATATGCTCAATATTACTAGCCATCAGGGAAATACAAATCAAAACCACAATGAGATATTCACACCAACTAGTATGGCTACTATTAAAAAAAAACAGAAAATTACACGAGTTGGAGAGGATGTAGAGAAATAGGAACATTCATTCATTGTTGGTGGGAATGTAAAATAGTGAAGCCACTGTGGGATACACTGTGGAGACACTAAAGTTCCTCAGAAATTTAAGTATAGAATCACCATATGACCCAGTAATCCCACTTCTAGGTATATACTCAAAAGTATTAGAAGCAGGGACTTCAACAGATATTTGCATACCAACGTTCCTAGCAGCATTATTCACAATTGCCAAAAGATGGTAGTAATTCACATGCCCATCAACCGATGAATGGGTAAACAAAATATGGTATATACAAACAATGGAATGTTATTATTCAGCTATAAAATGGAATGGAGTTCTGATACAGGTGACAACATGGATGAATCTTGAAGACATCATGTTGAATGAAGTAAGCCAGACACAAAAGGACAAATATTGACTGATATCACTGATATGAAATAATTAAAATGAGCACATTCATAGTCAGAAGCTAGAATATAGTTTACTAGAGGCCAGGTTGGTGTTAGGGAATGGGGAGTTAATGCTTAAATTGTACAGAGTTTCTATTTGGGATGATGGAAATGTTTCGGTAAAGGGTAATAGTGGCGATGGTAGCACAATACTGTGAACATAATTAACAGCATTGAATTATATATGCTGAATGTGGTTTAAGGAGGAAATTTTAGGTTGTGTATATGTTATTAGAATAAAACTTTTTAAAAATCCATAGGACTGTACAACACTAACAGTGAACACAAAAGTAAACCATGGACTATTGTTAATAATACAATTATCAAAATGTGTTTTTATCAATTGTAACACATGTACTACACTAATTCAAGGTGTTAATAACTGGGTGATATATGTGGTTCTGTGTTTTATATATACTTTTTCTGTAAACCTACAATTTCTCTAACAAAAAAAAGAAACAGAAATAATAACTATAGAATTGAAATCCAGAGATAAAACTCCCCTTATCTGTAGATATGATTTTCTAAATGCAACCTATTGGTAAAACTTTTAGAATAAATAATAGTTTCGCAATATTGTTAGATTAAAGATTAACATACAAAAATAAAAATATATGCCTATACGTGAGTCATATCAATTAGAAAATATAAATGGACCAAATGATAATGGCAGCAAAAATTAGACATTACCTGAAACAAATCTACAAATCTTATATAGCATGTGTGTAAAGCATTTAGTGACAGAGACTGTTAAAATCTCCTTGTATTTTTAACTTAACAGCAAAACCCCCTATACTCTTGGGGGCAGCCATGGGCCCAGTTAAAAGATTCCATTTTCCAGCCTCCCTTGTAGTTAAGTAAGACCACGAGACTATATTGTGGCTAGTAAGATGTAAGGTAAATTGTTGGGAGGGCCTTCTGGGAAGGCTTCTTCAAGGGATAACAGTCAGACTGAGCCCTTTTTGCATTGCCTCCTTTCTGAATGAATGTGGGTAGGACAGCTGGAATCCCAGGAGCCATCATGGATGATTAAGTGGCTTCAAAGGCAGAAAGATATGTTCTAGGATGGTGGAGCAGAAAGTGAGAAGTAGCCTGGGTCCCTGGTGACAGTGGAGCTGCCATACTAGCCCTGAAGTACTGACATCCTGACTTCATGTATGTTATAGAAAAATTCATCTCTTGTTTAGGCTTCTGTTTAGTTTCTTCCTTAATGTAATTCAGTCAGTCCCAACTAATACAATTACTGAAGTATATGAAAGAAGGCCTGAACAAAAGGACAGCTATATGAGATTACGGATAGAAAGTCTCAATGGCATAAGGTTAACTACCCCCATATTATGAAATCTTTGGAATTCAAGCAAAATCCCAACAGGTATTCATGGAGTTGAACAATATGAACCTCTAATTCATTTGGGTGAGCAGAGCACCGTGAAGATCTAAGCAATTTTCAGGACAATATCAAAGATGGGAGTGGAAGGAAGCATACCATACAGCATATCCAGAAATAGTATAAAGCTAAAATAATATGTTTTTAGTAAACGTGGTTTTACTACATGGATACGGCAAAAAATAATGGAAATAAGTGAAGAGCATCTTTAGTCATGTAAAGGAAAGCTCAACTACTCAAATTAATCTGGTACTAATCATTACCCACAAGTAGAATAATAAAAAGGAATCCTTACCTTACATCACAGACAAATTTCAGTTAGATCAAATACTTACTGTCTTAGTTTGCCAGAGCTGGGTTGGCTTAAACAAAAAGCATTACTTGTCTCATGGTTTTGAAGGCCAGAAGTCCAAAATCAAGATGTCAACAAGGCCCTGCTTTCTCCTGGTGTTCGCCTCTGTCACTTTCTTTGACTTCTGTCTTCTACATTTTACATATGAAAAGAATAATTTAACAATTTTAGAAGAAAACAGAGAAGTGTGTTTTTATGACCTCCAAGTAAAGAAGGATTTTAAAAATGAAGTGTGAAAAGCAAAAACCCCAGTTTAAAAATAAGACTCCATAAACAGTGTTAAAATACAGACTGGGAAGTTATTGGAACACAAATAACAAGATTATTAGATATATATGAAGAACTCCTAAAGTCAACAGGAAACAAAACTACATAGAAAAAGGCATAGTTAGGAATATGCTATTCTCAGAAGAGAAAACTTGAGCGGCCAATAAGCACATGAAATAGGCCTGATCTCACTGGTAATCAGGATAGAGCAAACTAGAGATCCCATTTTATGCCTACTGCATTTTTTAAAAAACTAAGGAATCTGACTATTTTCGAGTGTTAGGACATGGCGGGGGGGTGGTGGTGGGAGTCAGTGGTCCCCATCAATCCTCAGTGGAGTGTAAATCGTCGCACCTGCTCTGGAGAGCAACTATGGAATATCTAGTCAAGTTGAAGGTGTGCCTTCTGCTTTCCCTTTGTCCCAGCAATTCTACTTCTAGGCATATATAATAGAGAGACTCTCATGCATATGCACAATGAGATACTTGCACGTGCTCATCTCATCACTGGAATGGTGCAACATTTTAATAAATTAAATATCCATTAATATGAGAATGGGTCAATAAATTTCACTATATTTTTACAATGGAATATTATTTAGTGGTAAAAATGAATGATGTCATGTAATGATATGGATAAATCTAAAAAACATTGAACATAATTTATAGTTATTATATACAGTATAATACTACTACTAAAAATTTGCAATTTTAAAAAGAATCATGTTAAATTTATTTACAGTTATATATGTAGTAGTTTTATAAATAGCTTGGGAATGATAAACAAAATCAGAATAGTAATTTCTCTGGAAGAGGCTCAGATTAGGTTTAAAATATATCTGTAATTTTTTATTTCCTCAAAACTGAAATAACTATGGTAAAATATTATAATCTGATAAAAGTCATGAGTATATATAGGATTATGCTTTCTGTATATTTGAAATATTTTACATAAAATGAAAACATTTTAGAAGTTCTAAAAACCACTTAAACTAGCATTTTAACATTAAATATGAAACTTTTTCTATCATCTTCTCATAAGTTTATCAAGAAGAATTAAGCTATAGAAATTGCTCTTGTGACTGGAGATTAGGTTAGGCCAGCACTTTGCAAATATTCCCAAACTGAACTTGATAATCTGACGCTGAGTTTCAGGCATATAGTTGATGTAGAGAAAGGGGAGAATATAACATAAGTTGAGACTAGAAGGTGTCACTGAAATTATCAGAAATATAAAATTAAATTTTACATTTCCCACAAGAATGAAGCTATGACATTTGTGTATGGCCCAATGATAAAAGATACAGTTCTGGCACAGATGAAGAGGCTCTTGTGATATAAAATTTACAAATATTAACAACTCTCTTTTAGAGAGGACTTACGTGCCAGGCAGAGTGTGAGGTGATTCAGACCTTTAATTCACAGACAATATTTTAATTTCCGTTATATAGATGAAAGAATTGAGATCCATCTTCCCCTCTGTCACAAGGCTGTTGAGAAGCAGAGAGAGCATTCAGAGCCAGATTTGTCTGATTACAAAATGGATGCTCTTTCCTTGTTTCTCAAGACCTCTAAAGCATTATATGCCTAGTCCGGTCTCCTTAACATGGGTATTTCAGGGCCTTATGTTATATGAACTCCCTTTCTCAAATGAACATAGTTTTAAGAAACCTTGGGTATTTCACTTTCCTCCATCCTTAAAATAGTCCTCATCTGTGGGAAACTTTCTCTTACTAATCAAGTAGAGTAGTTTCTGTATTGGTGGGTGTTTTAGTTTGCCAAAGGCTGCCAATGCAAAATACCAGATATGGGTTGGCTTTTATAATGGGAATGTATTAGGTTAAAAATTTACAGTTCTGAGGCTGTGAAAATGTCCAAATTAAGGCATCATCAGAGATGCTGTTTTACCAAAGTTGGCTGCTGGTGATCCTGGAATCCTGCCACGTGGCAAGTCACAACAGTGGCCAGTCTCTGGCCTCCCCTCCAGGCTTACTTTATCCCCGATCTTAACTGTGGGGCAATCAAGCACATGGCAGGGTATAATGGCGGCTTTGCCAGTCTCTGGAGCTCAGCTTTGGGGAATCAGGCATATGACTTGTCTCTTCCCCTCTCCTCCAGGCCTTGTCTCTTTCAGCCTCTCAGGGGGCCTCCTTCCATGACTCTGTGTTCCACTGATTCCAGCCTCTTGGGGTTTTTCTGTGTATGGCTTTTTAGTCCTCCATTTATAAAGGACTCCAGTAATAGGACCAAGACCCACCTTGAGTCATGCCTTACTGAAGCAATCCAATCAAAAGCCCACAACTGTATCTAGTCCAATCAAGAGGGTCCCACACCCACAGGAATGGATCAATTTAAGAACACAATTTTCTGGGGTCCACAAAAGACTCAAACCAACACAGTGGGGTCTCTATGTTACATTTTCCATTCAACTAACAAATAAGATGCTTACTCCATTTGCTCGAAATCTCAAACCCGAAATTACAAAGAAAATTTAAAACTTCCAACTGGTTTCTTTCCACATACATTACTCTTTGGCCTGCCACCAATTTTAACTACCATATGCCTCTACTCAAAGTGGCCATTACAGGAACATGCCCTAATCTGTAACCAGTTACTGAATTTATCAAATCGTGGGGGATGGAGCACGAGGGAGGAACATGTGCATATATACTTTAACAATTTATCCAGGACCATGGCCATTTTTTCATTTACTGTTTTACAAAAGAGCTCAACTCTTGCAAAATTTAGAATAGGAAAAAATCCAATCATCTTATTTCTTTACTGCTAATCACTTGGAAAGTTCTGTTGACATTGTTATATTCTCAGAGAATTCTCTCCCTCTCCAAGATTAATTTTCATTTTTCTCAGATGTATTTTCTGCATAAACCCAAACAGTAAACCTAGATGCTCATGGAAAATTCTTTTTCCCTTTGCAAATATTATGCTGAATCTGTCATTCACTCTATGTCCCAAATCAACAAATGGTAAATATTTCAATATAGTTGTCTGGTATATTTTGGTATCTACCTCTTTAAATTCCCTTTAAAGAAAGAGTATGTCCTTCATTTAACCAGAGGTATCTGCAATGGAACTAAAAAACAGTCTGGGAAAACAAAACTAAAAGTGTCTTTGTTCTCCTCTATTGTTTCACACAAGGACCTTTGTACTTACAGTAATGTTGTGGAAAATGTCTTCGTGTTCTATCAATAATACATTGAGGTTCAGTTTATTTCATTTTATGTTGTTTTTACCTCTGCTGGGCAAACAAGACTCTCTCAACTTTCTCATTCTAATCAAACTGTAGAATGCTATTAAAACAAATCCAAACTAATAAAGCCCATTTCCTCTATATTAACCTTCTTAAAGTTATCAGGGACTCCCATCACTAGATATGTATAGTACAGTCAGACATACAGTAGGGAGATAAAATATGGATAAAGGAACTATTAACATACAAGAATATTAAGACAAAAGCATAATGACAAAGGTTGTACTTAACTCGATTATTATTTAAAACGTGTGTTGAGTGGGGACTCCAGTTTATAGGAAACATCTAATACTACTGAACCCCCATAACCTCTGCATGAGCAATATTTCATCATTGATTAAAAGGATTTCTTAATTTTTATTTTTGTATTGAGCAGTTTGTTTTGAAAAAAGATTTCAGCCTGCAAACCACAAATTTGATCACTGTTTTTCTACATGCTTAGAAAGACTGAACCACTCTAGAGATTCCTTGCTTTCACAAAGAAGAATTTCTTCTCAAATCTAGTTTAGTTTAATTATAGCAGTTAGGGTGTGATTTCTGTTTATATCCCTCCGGTTGAATCTGCTCTGGCTGGGTTTGGGTCAGAGCTATTTCTAGGAAATGCCTGCTACTTTTTCTCAAAATAAACTTCTTTGCTTTCTTCTTTTTCCGGCTTGATGGTGTTGCTACTTTAATGAGAACAGGTGACCATGTGCATGTCTATAACTAGGCACATGGGCATGCTATCTGGTGCAGCTAATTCTAACGGAGTTGGTGAGTATGCACACACACATGTACACCTACACACGTGAACCCAGGCCACTATTGAATATTAAGATTATTTACCAGTCAATTCCTTCTTACATTATTCAAGTTGCTATATTAGTTAAGGTTCTTCAGTTCTAAATAAAAGAACAGGGTTTGGTTTTAGCAAAACCAACCAAACAAACAAAAAGCAAAGAAAGGAAAATGCAGGTTAATGATAGAGGTTTCTCATGGAATCCTGGGCAAGAAATCTATTGGGCCTCAAGACCCAAGAACCCAAACCCAACCTGGGACCCATGGAGTGCTCTCTCCCACATCTCATCATTTCTCATCTCTCTAACTTCATTTTCTACCCCCGGCAGAACAACTTTATCTGCTAAACACTGCAGAGAGAAGATGGCCCCCAACAACTCCGAATTTCACAGGTAACAGTTATTTTTTTTCATGGAGAAATAAACGTTCTCTTTTTCCCAATTCTAGGAAAGGAATCTGCTGGGAGTCAAATTTGGCACAAATTCCCACTCCTTGTCCAGTCAACTGTGGCTAAGAGATCAGGGGCTGATTGTAGGAGACCTACAAGGGTAGATTTGGGTAGCAGTTAAAGGGGTTTTTTGAGAGCTTGGTAGCTGCTATATAAGGTTTCACTACAAAGAGAAGAAAACATGCTTGCACATATTCCAGAGTAGCAAGGCTGAGATGAGTAAGACACCCATAAGGTATGTGAGCTCATGCCTTTTCTGAGGTTCAGGAATCACTCAGCTGCCATCTTGAGATGTTCTTCCAAACAGATAGTAATACCTGAAGCACTTCAGTTCACGGTTCTTCACAAAAGGTGGGATCCTGTGAGCATAGTATCCCCAATTTTGATACTATGTCGTATTGGGATTAAATTCTGCACACCAAGCTGAGATATCAGCTTGGTGTCCTTCCAGTTGAAAAGACATCCATGTACTCTAGACATGTGATTTCTCTAAAGTATTGTGAACATGTTAATGGAAAAGAGACCCTTCCTTATTCCAGAAACTGAAGTTTAGTCTATGGTACCTCAAAGTAGACTTCATAATGACAAACTTCACACATATTACCTCAACATACCCATATCAAACAATCATATACAAACAGAAACTTAAAAAATAGGTGGATTATGCAGTTCACATTGTCCCACCCATATGACTGGGCTCCTAATTAAAGACATTTTTCCCTTTCTCTGCTAAAAGATAACAGGAAAAGGGAAAAAAATCATTCCTCTTGCCTGATGAAAGTCACATGAAAAGTCACAAACCTATACCAATGAAAATTAACGAAAAATTCAGAAAGTTCCTTACATTGTGATTTCTTCATCCTTTTCCCACCCAAATGGGGCAACAGAAACCTGTGAGGGTAAATACAGGTAGAAGATATTGGCAACATACTGCAGAGCAAGCAATAGTGATACATACTTCTGCTCAAATAAGGTTTTCTTCTTGTCTCTTTTTGAAGGCAGGAAGCAGTTCCTAAACCTATTCATGTGCCGACCTACACTGACCCTCCCTGAAAAACAAGAAAGATATCATTGGCTTTGGTCTGTAACAAGTATGGAAAGGAGGTGAGATCTTTCCATTTAGCCCTTTTCTTGCTCAGCATCCAGTGGCACACCTCCATTCTATTTTTAATGGTCATGGGATGAAGAAAAGAAAGGAGCCTAGAGAGGCATTCTACACTCTACCATGATGTAAGGGTTCATTTCACACACACAAATACACACGCACACACACTTTTTACCTTTTCCTTCATCAGTTTATTAGATTTTGTAATTACACCTCTATTTTGTTGTTTGATTATTGCACTCATGTCTATCTTTCCTACAAGACTGTGTATTTTCCAAGGACAGGGACTTGGTGTATCTTGCTGTATAGTAGCAACTGAAACCAAGAGCCCAGTACAGTGCCTGGCAGCATAGACTGGGTTTGAAGCATGGACTCTGAAGGCCAACTGAGAGTCTGAATTCTAGTTTTGTTATTTTCTACCTGTGGGACCTGGGGCAAGTGATGTAAACCCCTGCGCCTCAGTTTCTCATCTGTAAAATAGAGATCATTTATAAGGTTCTTATGAGGATTAAAATGAATTATATAAAGCTCTTAGAAACAGTGCTGGCACACAGTAAGTGCTATATAAGTGTTTGTTGAATAAATAACAGATCTTTAAATATTTGTTAAATGAATGCCAAATTCAACAGAGAAAGGAAAAACGGGGGCATTTATGATTTTACAACATCTGAGGTCCAGCATGTAGTTTTATGTTTTGCCCCCAAATCCCAATCAGTTTTCTCCATTTCCTGCACGTTATTTTACATAAATTAAAATTGATGGCATTATGTTTTTTGTTTTGTTTTGTTTTGTTTTTTTCCTCAAGTGGCTCACAGAGCCCTGAGGCCCAATATGGGCAGCCTTGGTTTATCTGTCACTTTGGGTGGGGGAGGGGAAGCATTGCTATTGAGAGAGAAAAAAATGGGATTTTTTTTCCAATCATCAATTCCTTCCAGACACAGGACACAGGAAAATTACTGAGTCTTAGCAGTTTATTTTTATCATAAAAATAATACATGCTCATTATAGAAAAAAATTAAAATAAAAATGTTCACAAAGAAACAAAAATACTCATATTCATACAACATTGAGAGAATCACTTTTTGTCAAAATGTTACGACATCTTCCAAGTTACAAATAAAAAACTCATAACTTAAAAATCGAGGTTTTAGTACATAATATAGAGATTATATAACATTCTATTATAGTAGTATATTCTTAACTTACACGGTGAGTAGTCCCTCCATGTCACTAAATAATCTTCAAAAATAAGAATGTTTAAGTGAATGCATATTTTCCATCACATGGATACTTTATTGTATGATTTGAAGATTTTTGGATATATAGGCTATTTGTAATTTTTCCATTATAAATGCTGTGATCAGCAGCCTCGGGATAAAAGGAGTTTTACCTGAAAATATTAAAACACAGGAAGAAAAATATCTCTGCAGAAGTGACACTCCAGCCGTGACATCAGTTTAGAAGCCCAAAGAATATTTATCTGTGGTTTCAGACTTGTCCCTTCATGATTTTTAGGAAGATCATATTTAGTCTTTTAACCTTCCTATTCTTGCAAGGTATTTTTTTTTTAATGCTGAAAATAAGTTCACAGTGTCAGGATTACCATCTCTGCTCAAGAAATACATGTTGAATGATTGACCCCTATGTGCTTTCTCTATGAAAAATTTTAGAGTTGAATCCACAAAGCAGCTCCAGAAAGAGGGGGCAATTTGAAGAACAAGATATTGGAGCAAAACTGAAAGCTATTCAAAGAATAAAAGGCAAAATGTGTGGGCGAGAAATTTTACTTTCTAACATGGGCAATAATGGGGAGAATTGAGCTGTTAGTTTAACGAACACTTAATTAATTCTAGCTTTCACACAGGGTCAAGAATTTTAGAGCTGAAAGGTTATGTACTCTTTATTTTGTCAGAAGTGGAATTCAGAGGTGCAAAGAGTTTAAATAATTTTCTCAAGGGTTCATCTGGAATAAAATCCAAACTCTTTACCCAGACTTACCAACCCCTCTCCCCCCTCGCCAACTTCTTTCTCTTAGTCCCCTGATACCACTCCAGCTGACTCTCCCCACTAAGGACTGTGTTCTAGGCACACTGGCCTCAGGGAAACCAGGACTCGCAGGTGGGCCCTTACTGCTGACAGGTAACCTCCTGTTAGAGTTGAATTGTGTCCCCCAAAGAGATATGTTGAAATCCTAATCCCCACGACCAAATAACATGACCTTATTTGGAAATATGGTCATTACAGACAGAATTAGGCAATTTAATGAGGTCATGCTGGAGCAGGGTGGACCCTTAATCCAGTAAGTCTGGTGTCCTTGTAAGAATGGGGGAGGAGACAAAGACAGACTAGAGGGGACAATGCCACATGGGGACTCACGCAACAAGCCCAAGGATTGCTGGCAAGCCGCCAATAACTAGGAAGAGGCAAGGAAGGATTCTCCCCTACAGACTTTGGATTTCTGGCTTCCAGGATTGTGAGATAATACATTTCTGTTGTTTTCAGCCATCCAGTTTGTGGTACTTTGTTCCAGCAACC
>PVKH010010744.1:0-18102 GCA_004027955.1 Chaetophractus vellerosus | reverse complement strand
ATGCATAACATATTTATTGTGTAGTTCATAATAGGTAATCAATTTGTTGAATGAATGAATGAAAAAATAATGTGTATTTGAATGGATTTAGAGAGAGAAAGGGAAAGTGAGAGGTAGAGAAAGGGAAATGAAGGAAGAATCAATAAAATATTGTTTAAAATGTCAGGAAGTCAAATAAGTAATAAAGATTTTTGAAGAAAGTTATATAAAAGAATTAGTAAGGAAATGAAGATGAGAAGAGGATCTATATTAAGATGTCAAGATAGTTGAGAACATATTAGACATTAGTTATAAAATTTGACCTTTTAACTATGGAAACCTGGAAGATAGTATTAGCCTGTTTGTGAAAATATACATCAACATACATTTAAGATGTTGAAATCTCTTTTTTCCCACTAGAATTGGTGGGAATTTTATATACAACAAGCAATAGACTTCAATTTCAATAAGGTTACAGTAAATATGTTAAATTAATAGGGGCTGGAGCCCTTTTTATTTTGTCAGCTACTAGACAACAAGTTAATTATGAGTTTTTTTTGTCTTTTTCTAGGATAAAAATGAAGTT
This sequence comes from Chaetophractus vellerosus, assembly GCA_004027955.1. Taxonomy (NCBI): domain Eukaryota; kingdom Metazoa; phylum Chordata; class Mammalia; order Cingulata; family Chlamyphoridae; genus Chaetophractus; species Chaetophractus vellerosus. Next base: position 17,537 of record PVKH010010744.1, on the reverse strand, counting down.
CTCACAGCAGCATTATATTTGAAAGTCATCTAGCACTCAAGTTGCTTTATTTCTACATTTCATTGTCCAAGGGATCGCGCCATTGCTGAAAACATTTTAAGGTTCTTTACATTATTATCTTGGGATGCTCTCTGCTAATCTGGATAATTTTATAGCTATAGCAACTAAAGAGCTATAAAGTGAGCCACAAAGAGAAACTCCTAATAAAATATTAAATTAGATGCTCCCCTAAAGTATAAACTATATTTGAAGAGTGAGCTGGGTACTTTGTTAGGTACATGCATTTTCACAATTCACTGGGGTGCCATTTAGCACATTGGAACAGTTCTTGCAAACTTCCCAAGAGGTCTGAAAAAGTGAATGAGTTTTTCAAACTGCTTGTTTTCTGGTGTTTTTTTTTTTTTTCTTCACTCTAGGGAACAATTACAGTTAGAAGAATCTGGCTGAATAAATGGTTTCTCCTTTACTATGTATTAACAGAACGATTGCAGTCAACACACGATTCTCCCATTCCATCAACCAGGATAGGGAGAAGTAATCTAAAATGTGTAGCTAAGGCTTCCCATGTCAAAAGTTCTTTTTAACTATAGTTATCTTTGGCCTGGCTGAAATTAAGAACATTGAGGAGACAAGAAGATAAACAAGCTGGATGAACTGTGAAGATTCTATCCTAAACTTAATGTCTTTTACTAATAGGAAAGAACATTTGTTAAAGCTTTATATGGTTTTCAGAAGGACAAGGTCTGATATGGATAGACTTATTCAGTCTTACAAACCAAATCTATAAGAGTTGATGTTTGTTTCCAGGTGTTTATAATTAAGAAGTTCCGGATAACAGATATATGTGAAATTGCATTTTAAAAAAAGAAAATCCTTCATAATGTTTGTTTTTGTTAAAGCTAATAATTGAATTTTTTGTGTTCTTTATTTAGGAATGATCTAATGATGTATTTGTAACTGAGAATAGTAATGATAATGCTGCAAATATTTAATACTATTTATCATTTTGTTAATTATCAATGTTAGAATGATAATGTTCTCAAACACATAAGTAAGGATCAAAGAGCTCAACTGGAGACATAGCTGTAGGGGTTAAGATTGCAGATTGTGGAGTTGTACTCCTGATGGTCAAAATCTTGCTCTGCCGCTTACTATGTGGGTGACCTTGGGTAATTAAGATTTTTAAGTGTTTTAAGTGTGTGTGATATAGTAATATTTCTTAAAATTGTTTTATCACTAAATTAAGGGTTATAGCCAAATTGTTTATCACAATGTCTGAAACATAGTTAGCACTCATAAATAGGAACAAATATTGTCATTACTACCATTATTATTTTTGTTTCTTTTCCCCATGGATTTTCAGCACTGTTTACAAATTGTGCTATTGGCATTTATGTTGGTTGAATGCCTTGAAAAGTAATTTCCTGTTTCTTAGCTAATGAATAGATGTTAACTAATGCCTATATAAGAAGAATTACTTCATGAGTATACTGTTTCTTATTTTCAAAAAATCATGTGACAAAAGGAATGTTATAAGTGCTGAAGAAGTCAGCCTAATTTGTTCATACAACACAGGTATATTATATTTCAATAAAGATAATGGTTGATACCTTTATGGTTTGGTCAGTGATCAGTGACCAAGGGATCATGGACGATTATTAAATTCATTTATATTTTCATTGGTTTGTGAAATTGACAATGCCTCTGTGATCTTCCTGATATTTCTGGAGGCATACTTGCTAGAATATGGAAGTTAAGTATATCACAAATGATTGTATTCTGCTCACCTTTCACAATTATATATGTCCTTGTATTAACAGAAGATCTGCAGAAGATGCGCCTCTCACCTGAGGCACATTGAGTGAAGTTTGTCTCTTCTAATGACTAAGTGAGAGAAGAAAAGGATGTTAGTTCATAGAACCTGCAAATGGTAGTAGATTGAGTACCATTAGGTGCCATAGCATATGACACATGACAGGGCTACTGTCAGAAGAAATTTGCTCATGTACAAATGGTATCTATATTCAGCTGCCCATGAACATAAGGTGCTATTTGGTTTGACCCTCTTATTGGGAAGTATTTAATTTTGCTTCTAGTAATTAATTTATATATTGCACAATAATACAAATTTTGCATACACATATGAAAAATACTGTGATGGCTTCGCTTCAAAACCATAGCTCATTCTAGATTAAGAAACTAGAGTTTTAGTTGAATTTGGAAACAATTCACATTGTGAGCACTATGATGATAGATGTTTCCATTTTACAGATGAGGAGATTGAGGTTTATGAATTTGAAGTAAAGGAATTTGAATATTGTCAGACAATTCCTAATTGTTTCAGTTGGAGTGCAAAATTACAGACCATTCTGCCCTTTCACTTGTACTTTGCCAAGCTATCACTTTCATTTGAATTGTTCTAATCATGTAGATCATGCCATTCTTAATTTTAATAATTTGGTTTATTCTAAAGAATAATGTTTCCTTTAATGTTTAGTTAATTTTTGCTTCTATTATCTGAATCCAAGTCCAAGTTTCACTAGTAGCTGTGAGAACTTACATAACTTACTGAACCCCTATAAGCCTCTCTTTTGTTTTTCTTATTTATAAAATGAAGGAAATAAGAACCTCATATGGTTGTTGAAAGGACTAAATAGTTTACTGAATAATATACCACCAGTATCCCAATTGGAATACCAAATGGTAAACCAAACTACTAGAAAAGTCCCTTTGTTTGGGTAAATACGCCTTTCATTTATTTTTGTTTTCAACATAAACTAACACATTGTCAATTGCACCATATGTTGACTCCCATAGCACTGTTTGTTTTATTGTTAAAAATAAAAATGTTTACATGTACTCTGTAATTTTATGATTTAAATTTGCTCTCTCATGGACTGCAAATGCCATGAGATTACGAACAGTGCTCAGTTTTGGTATCCATTGCGTCCCCTAGTACATAAACTAATATATTGTGGAGGTTAAATATTTTATTTAATTATATGTTTAATGTTTTTGACGAATCTGAACTTGTGACTCTATGGACCCTATTTACTAAGTGTATAACGGTAAAAGTTTTATAAAGACTGAAATGTCCAGATCATAAGAAGAGTGGAAAAATTTGAATATGTGTAAGTGGGAGTGTTTTAACCCAACTCCTAAAGGGCACGAGTTGGTACGGCCATGGAACCAAGGAGCACACCTCGCAGAGTCAGACATATGCTTTATTGGAACTATGAACAGGAGAGAATCGCCGATGGCGGCTGGTCAGAGAATAAAGATAGTTCTCCACAAAGAGGTGAGGAAAGATGCAGACATATAAGGGGTCTCAGAACATGGGATATAAGCACCCTCTCAATTAGAGGGTGCTTTCTCCAATCCCAGAATCCTCAGGATTGGGGAAAGAACTATGGACTAGAGTGGACTTACTGGTATTCTACTATAGACATATTGTGATTCTCGCAATGGAAGTAATTACAACAATGATGTGGAGCCAGTGGCCACTGGAGGCTCTGCGGGCAGGGAGAGGGAAAAACAGCTGTAATACGGGTCCTTTTTCGGGACTTGAGAATCATTCTGAATGACACTGCAATGACAGATATAGACCATTTTATATCGTCCCATAACATGCAGAACTGTGTAGGAGAGAGTGTAGACTTCAATGTGAACTGTGGTCCATGCTTAATGGCAGAGCCCCAGGATGCATTTATCAATTGCAACAAATATGCCACACTAATGAAGGAGGTTTATGTGGGAGGGTGTGGGAGGTGTAGGGAGTGGGGCATATGGGAATCCCTATATTTTTTATGTAACATTTGTGTAATCTAAGTATCTTTAAACAATTTTTTTAAAATTATTATTAAAAGAATCTCAAGTAAGGTTACTAGGAGATATGATGAGGTCTGACAAGGGGTACTGATACTTAATGCATGTAGAATTTTTAATTAGGTTGATTGTAAATGTGTGGAAATGGAATATTCTATGAACTAGAACAAATAGCACATCACGATTACAAGGTGTTATGAACACGGTGATACATTGGAAAAATAGAATTAATGTAAGTTATGGACTACAGTTAACAGCAATATTCTAATATTCTTGCATCTGTTTCAAAGAAGGTACTATATCAATGCTAAGGGTCAATAATAGGCAGTACAGGATATTTTTCTATTGCAGTAAGGAAAACATTCTAAAATTTACTGAGGCAATGACAGCACAATTTCGTGATAAAACCAAGACTCACTGAGGGTACACTTTTGATGGACTGTATGAGACATGGGACTGTATAATACAGTGAACCATATGATGGATGATGGACTATGGCTAATAGTACAAATATGAGAGTGTTCTCTCATGAATTATAACAAATGTACAATCCTAATACAAGATGTTAATAATAGTGTGGTTTATGGAAAAATACACCAAATATAAGTTATGAACCATAGTTAGCAATAATATTTTGATGATTTTCTTTCATAATTTGTAACAAATGTTTTACAACTATGCAGTGTTGGTGGTGGGATGATATGTGGGAATTCTGCATGTTATACAGGATTATTTTCTAAGCTCATGATTCCCAAATAAAAAGTTAAAAAATTAAAAATAAATCAGTTGGTCATAAGTGTGATGTTTGATTTCTGAGATCTCAGTTCTGTGCCATTGTTTTATATGTCAGTTTTTGTGCCATTACCATGCTGTTTTGATTACTGTAGCTTTGTAATACATTTTTATCAATTTTATTGATACATATTAATAAAGCATAAGTCCCTCCAAAGAGTACAATCTATGGTAGAAAAAAAAAGAGTTACATAAAATGCACAAATGGGGTGTCTGGTGATGTTATGGCAGCTTTGAGAAAATTAGAGTTTACAGTACCATTTGTACATTGCTTCCCCTGGGGAGGCTTGTTACTTTTTAAAATTTTTTTAATTTTTATTTTTTTAAAGATACATAGATTTCATAAATGTTACACAAAAATTATAGGGATACCCATATGCCCCACCTCCCACATCTCCCACAACCTCCCACATAAACATCCTTCATTAGTGTGGCACATCACCCAGAATAGATATACACATCCTGGGGCTTTGCCACTGAGCATGGACCATAGTTCACATTGTAGACCACACTCTCTCCCATACAGTTCTGCATGTTATATGATGATATAAAATGGCCATATCTGTCATACTTGTTACTCTTTAACTAGTGAATGTCCAGGTTATGATTGCAGCTCTGTGCTTCTGGCTGTATTTCATTTAAGGGGGCGGGGGCAACCTGGGCTCTGGGCTCCCCCAGTGAGAGAGGAGGAAGAGGTAGAGATTTTAAGGCATATACATCCTGATTATTTAAAGCACATTTGAAAATACAAAATACTTAGAGCTGAGAATTAGGAAATTGACAACGAGCATTTTTAAATATGTGGTCCAAGGACCACTTGTATCATAAATTCCATGGATTCATATTTAAAATCCAGATTCCTGGATCCTTCTTAAACACCTTGAACCTGAACATACACATAGGATATTTTCTTTTTCAAGCTTATCTGGTCATTCTTATATATATTGCAGTTTGGGGTTAATTATATTTACCTCAACTTTAGTCTCATATGTCAGTGGGTGACAACCATTATATATATATATGAGTTGGAAATAATTTTCTCTAATTTTATATTTAGTAAATTAATTTATAAAATAAGTAAGAAAATGGTCTTGAATTTTATTTAAAATATCATTATATTATATTTTAACTATATTTGGAACACTAAAATTTACTGGTTTAATTTTTAAAAGAAAATACAAACACAGTACAGAGAACTCCAATGTTCTCCTAACCTACCAGATACCCAGATCCACCAATTTTAGCATTTTGCCACATTCGCTTAATCATTCTATCTGCCTGTCTATCTATTTTATGTATCTTGCTCTTTGAACACTTAATACTGCCTTATAAATTTCCTATGAACAAGGATATTCAGTTATGTAACAACATTAAATGCAATTATCACTTAATGTGATAAGAAATTTAACATCGATATAAATCTCAACAGTCTATATTCCAATTTTTTCATATGTACCAAAAATGTCCCTTCGAGCCTCAGTCTCTTCCTTTACTACATACCATCGAGAGTCATGCATTGCATTTAATTGTCATTGTTTCTTTAGTTGTTCTGTCTTGCGTTTTTAAATTGTGGTAACTTATATGCAATATAAACCACTTTCCAGCTCAACAATCACATTCACAATGTTATGGTAACCTCACCACCTTCCATTGCTGAAACTCTCATCTCCTCAAACCCATACCCTATATCCAGTATGTATTAATACCTTGTAGCCCCTGCCCCTAGCTCTGGCTACCTATACTCTAATTTCTGTCACTTTAAGCTTGCATATACTCTGATAATTACTTTGTAGTTACATGGGGCTTAAATTTCACACCCTAAATCTATAACAATATCCTTTGCTTTGATACCAACTTAACTTCAGTAGGATACACAAACTTTTTCTATACTCTTTTGCCATGCCCATGTAGTTCTTGTCACAAATTGCATGCTTTATACATTATGAGTCCAAAACTACTGTTTTATTATTACTTTTTATGCATTTTTCTTTTGGATCTTGTAGGAAGTAAAAAAGTGGAGTTAAAACCAAAAATACAATAGTAGTGGTGTTAATATTTACCTATGTTGTTGCCTTTACTGGATATCTTTATTTTTTCATGTGGCTTTGATCTATTATTTTTTCTCAACCTGCAGATTTATCATTAGCTTCCTTTCTTTTTCTTTTTCTTTTTGACAAGAGGGATATTGTATTATGGAAAGTTTGTAATTTACAGAAAAGTAGAAAAAGAAAAATAGAGACTGTTTTGATTTGGTCCCTTTTTTGCTTCATATTTTGTTTCTTCCCAGAATCCTTTGATAATCCATCTTTATCATCTTGACCTCTGAATGTTGGAGTGTGTTTTAATTTCCCTGTTGCTAAAGATACTATGCAATAGGTTGGCTTAAACAACAGAATTTATTGAATTACAGTTTCAAGTCTAGGAGAAGTCTAAAATCAAGGTGTCATTTAGGCAGTGCTTTTCCCAGAAGCCTGTGATGTTTTGGGGCTGGCTGCTAGACATCTTTGGTTATTGACTTTTCTGTCACATGACAATGCACATGGCAGCATCTCTTGCTTCTCCCTTCTTTTCCAGGTTCTGATGACGTTCAGCTTCTGGCTGCTCTCTCTGTCGTTCTCCATCTGACTTTCACTTTGCTTATAAAGGACCCCAGTAATCTGGATTAAAGCCCAACCTAATTCATTTAGACCATACCTTAAATGAAGTAACATCTTGAAAAATTTTATTTACCCACAGCCTTAGGAAGCTGGTGTGTTTCCCCTCCAACCTCTGAGAGTATTGGTTGAGGGCTGCTCCCAGGGAGGTATTAATTTTCCTGCATTACTGGCCTGCCTCTCTATCCTAGTCTTTCTGGATTCCAGCTAAGACACTCTCAGGAATAGAGATACAGATCCTGGTACCTGAAAGTGAAGTCTTAGGGATATGGGTGGGGTCATTATCAATATCTGCAGCATATATTAAAATCACCTTATGTTAGATGTTAGGCAGGTTTTTGACATTCTGTTAGAACAATTAGGATTCTTGAATTAGGTTGCCCTATGTTTGAGAAAATAAAAAATAAAATTGGATGCAAAGAATTCCAAAATGAAAGTTTTCACAGTTCAAATTTTACTAGATGCACTGAGTAAAATATTTATCAGTGGAATTAAGCAAATGTCTTCAATATTTTACTGATGTCTAGTAAAATTCCTCATATATGGCATGACCTATGAAGAAGTGCTCAGTATCAAGTACATAATTAAACAATAACTTTTTAAATATTTCAAAAATTTTCTGCCATTACTTTTTACAAAGTCTTGTTGAAAGATACATTAGTGGGAATTTTTACCAAGCTAGTATCAAAATAACTGTACTCATGATATTGCAGACAAAATTAATTCTCCTTAGTTCAACCTTCAGAAGTTCCATGCTTAATGAGGTCACTTTTAGAAGGTTTAACCTATGCTACTGTAGCGTTCTAGGTTGAAGTACCCTGAGCAATAGAGTTCAGTGTTAATCTGTGGTTTCTGATTTTCATAGCACTTCATTACTCTTTCATGGAGCTATTATTGCAAAGGTTGCTGTTATTAAAGCATCAAGGGACATTGGAGAGCATCTGTTCTTCAGCCTTTGTTTTAGAGATGAGATTTTCATTCACTTATCTTAGCCCTTGCTGTGTTTGATTTAGAGTCTCTTGCTCATTTGATCATATAAGGTACTACAACTCTCCTCTGTTTATTGCTGAATATTTAATAAAGACATTTTAAAAAGCCCAACTTTACTCAGCTAGAAGCCCCCTATTCAATGTTCTTTCTGGAAAAGTGAAAAAAAAAGGGGTGGGCGGATCACTGCAATGTACCAAAGATTGCTTTATCATTAATAGTCCAGAGGACATTCCTGAAACATAATGCCCCAGGGATTTATTCCCCTTTCACTGAGATTTTTTATGTCTCAACTGTGAAGCTTATCTGATAATATCTGGATACTTTAGACTAAGAATAATGACAAGAGTTGATGCATATTAGTATTGGTTGGCATAGCAACTTGAGCCCTATGTTGGCAATATTCTTTTTCCCACGTTTTTCTTTCTTAAGAAAAAGAATATTGGTGAAGAAACATGGTAAAATTATTCTTCACATAGTTCCCCATGTGTTTGAATGTATCATTCTTGTGTATATTTTAATATTTATGAACTAATTAATAAACTCACTTAATATTTATTGAGTTTGACTATGTTCCAGGAAATATACTAGGCTTTAAAAATATGAAACATATATCAAAATAATTGCTTTTAAAAAATATAATAGCAATTATTTGTTGATTAATGGTTAATCTGCGCTGAAACTCAGGACAGAGATTAAGTTCAAGTGTATTAAAATTATGTGCATTTTCTCTGTAGCTTCAGTAATTTTTCCTTATCTTTAAAATCTGTGTATATACATTTAATCTAGTATTCTTCAATTGGTAATATTTGGAAAGTAACACTGAATTATTGAGAACATTTATATCTGCGCCTTTATATCATTTTTGCTCTAAAAATGCTGCTGAGCAAATTATTTTTGCTGCGTACACAACTATGACATATGAAAACTTATAAAAACAATCTATTTTGTATTGTCAATAAAATTGGGCAAGGCTTTTATTTTGTATTTTGTGGTTTATAGAATTATCATAATGATGACTCTATTACACACACTAACACATTTGTGTGTATATGTTTGTATGAATAAGCTAATACTGAAAGCTTTTTACACTGTGTAGGAATTTGATAGTACTAGTATTCACACTTACTCTGTACCAGGACCTGTCTAAAGGAAATAGATATATTAAATCCTTTTATGTTCACAACAACCTTATGAAGAATTCTAACATTAACCCCATTTTATTGATGAAGAAAGTGAGCCACATAATAGTTTTGTTTAACTTGCCCAAGAAAACACAGATCACAGATAGTATATGGAGCTGTGCTTTTAATCCAGGAAACCAAATTCTGATTCAGTGTTCTTAATCACTGGTTTTCTTTGCATATGTATGGTATATGTGTGTGTTGTGGGTGAATGATTACTGTGCATGGATAATGGGAGAGTAGCAAGAAGTTAGACTTGCTGCCATATAGAACTGAATTTATGTTCCAGATTTCCCATTTGCTAGTTCTGTAGCCAAGGAAAATATTTGCACATCGTGTCTCCAATAGATATAAATAAACCTATGTGAAAAAGAAAGTGGGAGAATTAAGTTTTTATGTAGGTAGAGTATACACAGCATGATGTCATGCCACAAAATAGTCAATAAAGGTGCTTCTTTTCATTTGTGACATTTCTCAGCACAGTATCTAAACTGTATACATTTATTTACTAAAAATGTCATGATAAGTTTGTTTATGGCAGGATTAGTAAAGATTTTTATTCTAGATTGGTAAATGAAGTCCATATTTTAATGCAATACACAAACACACACATATACCCACATGCATTCTTTTAGTTTGCTAAAGGCTGCCAAGGCAATATACCAGAAATGGGTTGGTTTTTACAATGGGAATTTATTAATTTATAATCATACAGTTCTGAGGCTGTGAAAATGTCCAGATTAAGGCATCATCAGGAGATACTTTCTCCCTGAGCTGCAGCTGTGGGCAATCAGGCACGTGGTAGCATCTGCCAGTTTCTGCCTTCTCTTCCCTGCTCCATTGCTTTCAGCTTCTGGCTTCCTCTCTCCTGAGATCTGTTGATTTCAGCTTCTTGCTCTCATAGCTTTCTCTCTCAGCTCCTGGGGCTTCCTCTGTCTCTGTGCCCTTTTTTTTTTTTTTTTTTTTTAATTAATCTGTGTATTTATCCCGTTTAAAAAGGACTCCAGTGAGAGGATTACGGTCCACCCCAGGATAGGCCTAATTGAATAACCTAATTAATTAACCCTTAACTGAATCTAATCTAATAAAAAAGCTCCACCTACAGTAGGTTCAAACCCACAGGATTGGACCAGTTTAAGAACATAATTTTCTGGGATCCACAAAAGACTCAAACTACCACACATATACATATACACATGCATACAGAGTACCCTAAATTGGTATGAGATTTACCTCTGTTTTTCTTTTTTTTCTTTTTTTCTTTTTTTTTTAAATTTATTACATATCCCCCCCCCCTTTCTACTTGTTCTTGCTGTGTTGATTTTTGTGTTCTTCTCTGTCTGTCTGTCTCTCCCCCGTTGCAGCGACCCGCCGAGTCAGCTTACCGCGTGGCCCCCTTGCCTGCTTGCGGGCAGCTTGCCCTGCTCGCAGGCCGCTTGCCTTGCCCGCAGGCAGCTTTGCCCTGCCTGTGGTGGCTTTGCCCTGCCCGTGGCAACTTGCCTTCTCAAGGAGGCCCCAGGAACCGAACCCGGGGCCTCCCATGTGGTAAATCGGCGCCCTACCAATTGAGCTACATCCAGCCCCGACCTCTGTTTTTAATTTAACTACATTATTTCTGATAAAATTAGAGAGAGTGAGTGAGTGAGAAAGAGAGGGAGAACATCTAATAGGATACACTGAGAATATATACATAGAAGCTAAATTTTAAAGTATATGAATGGAATAATTTATCTCTTTTATAGCTTATTTTATTAAATCTTTATGATAAATCTTTTATTCAGTACTTTGGGGTATTAAGTCATATGCATTTTTCTTGGCCTAAAAAATAAGAATCAAGAAGTTTGAGATGGATAGGAAGGGGAGAAAGTGTTATTTAAATTGTAAAGGAAACAATACAGATTTTGTAGGTCATTAAATAAATACTTGGAGTTATTGATGAAATTGTTCCAAGGAGCACTCTTCTAGGCCTATAAAAAGGAATGCCATAAAATAAAACATAGTGCAACAAATTCTCTGTCTCAGACAGATGGGCTTTCTTGTTCATATTCCCTGGCATTGACCTATGCAGTGCATGACAAAGATTGCATTTCATCTCAGAGAGGGGATGGTGACCACTTCTTGGAAATTCTGTGGAGATGCTTTTTACAACTTCTCCTGCCTGATCTTAGATTAGATTCTGATTCAGACCATAAGGTGTCCCCTGTATAATCTCTGTACTTCTTAAGCTTCTACGTTTCAGAAAAATCAGAGTGCAGGTGTATTCCAAATTGTTACTGGGCCAGAAGGGAGGAAATCCAACCTCTTTGCTTGCAGTTATCAGGATGTTTCTTTTATTTCCTTATTGTTCATTTTTTCTCCTACCCTTCTCTATTCAGTCTCCCAGTGACCTCCCTTGTCTCTACCTATGTCTCTTTATTGTCTCAAAATTCTTGATTCCCATAGGATAATGATCGTTGCTTAATCTTAATCTCCTCACATATGCTTATCAACATACAGATCAGTGAGAAGAGCAAATAAAGCTATACACTATCCACACCTATGTAAAACTAGGACTTAATACTATACATCTTAATTAATGAGTAAGTAGAAAAAAACAACAACCTGAAGCCAACAGGGCCAGCTTTGGAAGTACCAGCTGAGCAGGGCCCGGCAGACTGCACAGAAAACAGGAAATTGCAGGAAGCATATTTGCAGTGGTAGAACACAGGTTAAATCTTGGACTCCCACCCTGTCTGGAGAATTACTGAGGTCTGATCCGGGACTAGGTTGTTCAACAAATATTAAATTTTGACAGAATGATGTTGTTGGATAAACTATCTTCTGAACATTTTTTATTAAAGGAGGTACCGGGAATAGAACCCATGACCTCCTACATGGGAGGCAGATGCTCAACCATTAAGCTACACCCGCTCCCCTATGTTCTGACCATTTGCTACTTTCTGTGCAATGGTGCAAATGCTCTCCTCATTCTGTGTCCTGCTGAACCAATAACAGGTCTTTCCCTGAAAGAAGAAACAGGGGAAGACCCAGCCCGGACTACCCCAAACTTCCCTACAATGGGGTTAGTTGAGATTCTGAAGAAAGAGGCACTAAACGCTAGGGTGAGCAGTACACAAGCAATTATTAAGGGAACTGAAGTACAGAGAGCTGCAGCTACCTCACAATGGACAGTGAAATGCAAGCTGTTCACTAAAGTATGTTTGCACCTATGGCAACCACTCTGCAGATTACAAATGGTTGAGGAACAATGGTGGCTAAGAGACAGGGGCTTGTGTGCAAGGATAGGGAACACATTGTAGTATGTGCTTGTGATGGTTTGAAGCTGTGTGGGCCCTGGAAATTAATGTTCTTAAAACTAATTCATCCCTATGGGTATAAACCTATTGTAAGTATGGCCATTTGATTAGATAACTTCAGCTAAAGCATTGCCCAGGGTAGGTCTTAATCCCTTTACTTGAGTCCTTCATAAGAGAATGTAATGCAGAGAGAGAAAAGAGCCACGGAAGTCAGAAGCTGAAAGCAATGAAACCCAGGAAAGAAACAAGAGACAAGCAGATACCGCCATGTGCCTTGCCTTGTTCCAAAGGAGTCCAGGGTTCCCAGCAGCTGGTCTTTGGGGAGAAAGAATTGCCTTGTAATGCCTTGATTTGGATATTTTTATCAGCCTTGAAATTGTGAGCTTGTAAACCAATAAATGCCCTTTGTAAAAGCCAGCACATTTCTGGTATGCTGCTTTCAGCAGGCCAGCAGACTAAAACAGTGCTCTTTTCTCAAAACAAGATGTGCGTTGGGTGGGCTGCAATCAAGGTTATAGCAGTCAAAGCTTGGTGTGCTTCCAGGGTGTTACAGGAAGGAACATCTGAAGAGGAGGGCAGGGGCAAGGTTAATCCTAGGTCAGGCAGGAGGTACTGTATGTATAATATACCTTAGCGCTTCCTTACAATGGCAAAGCAGCCACGTGTACCTGGCTATCACCAGGACAGAGTATTCATACTCGTCATACTTGTCATACAAGTCATACTTGTCCAGAATAAATTCTTATTAATAAGATCTGTGTATGTGCTATTCATATAACCATTTAAATCTGTACCTACTGACACATTTGTTCTTGTCTACACAAATTCTTATTGCTCAATGCATGCTTAAATAGTCATCACTGTCATCGCTCAGGAACCACATTGAAAATCTGTATTTGTAGTGATGTTTGAAGATGAGATGAGTCACATAGCTGAATATATTTAGCCCCCATTTATTTTAGGAATTATAAACATAAGCTTCTTAAATCACATGAAAATAAACAGAAGAGCATATTTTTTTCTACAAACATAGTCTAAATTATTTAATTCTGATGTTAGTAATCAGAAATATCCATGAAAAATTCACTAATTTACTCTTTAAAAATATCACTGTTGTTATATTCAGTTATATACAAACACACAAAATATGTATCAAAGTCTACAGATATAATTATATTAAATTAAAAAGAGGTAGCACTATTTTGCATGAGTGGAGTACACTTCACCATTATGAACATGGCAATTTAGATCTTACTCCCTCTATTATAGGGGCTTTCAAAACTTTTTGATTGGGGCCGGCTGTATAGCCCATTTGGTAGGGCGCCGGTTTACCACATGGGAGGCCCCAGGTTCGATCCCTGGGCCTCCTCATACGGGCAGACCGCCTCGAGAAGGCAAGCCAATGTGGGCGGGCAAAAAGGCAAGCCCCCGTGGGCAAAGGCAAGCCCCCGTGAGCAGGCAGGCCACCGTGCCGGTGAGCTGACTTGGCGGGGCCCCCCCAGCAGGGGGAAGACAAGCAGACACAGAGGAATGCAGAGGAAAAAAAAAATGAACACAGCAAGAACAAGCAAAAAGGGGGGGATGTATAATAAATTTAAAAAATAAAAATAAATCTTAAAAAAAAACAAGAAACTTTTTGACTGTGATCCAATGATATATTTTACACTGCAATCTCTCCACACACATGCACACAGAACAATGGTTTTATTGAGCAATAATTACCCATGAATTGCACTATATTTCTTTTTTTTTCAGTTGTCTTCTTTCCTATTCCATTTCAGTCCATGTTTTCAAAAATGCTGATCATTACTACTTAAATTGATTTCATGAAAAAAATTGATTTTTTAACCTATGAATCAGTTCAAACTATAGCCCACATTTAAAAATACATGGCTCTATGCATGCCCAAAAGGCATGGAATATTGCGTGTGCCCTCCTGTGCGTGTTCCTCAATGCTGAATACTGTCTGCACAGTAAGCAGAGAGAAGACATTTACTTATTCCTTCAAAAGGATGAAGGAAAAGTAAAGGGAGAAGAAAAAGGAGCAAAGTGTCTGTGGAGATTGATTTCTTAAAAATGGTGGGAAACAAAGGCATATCTACTTGAGAGGAATAAAAGATCTATGTTTGGACTGCTTCATATTGTCAAAGTAACTCTTTTAGCATAGAAATATTTACAGAATGCATACTAACTTCATGACTAGTGTTATAAGGTTTTAAGTTTTTCTAATTCTAAGTAAGTTTGTTTTCAGTGGGAGTGAACTGTGTAAACTCATTAATTTAATTTGCAGAAGATAATTAGTGTTCTCAAAATTTCATGAAGATAGTTTAAAAATACATATTGTACATAGCGTGTGTCTGTTTTCCAGAACATTTCTGCTAAAGATGTTAAAGTAGAACTATATATGTAGAATTTAAGAATGACCTTTCATTATTAACACAGTGCATAGTGAGCCTACAATTAATATTAAACTAGTCTTTTTTAATATTCTCACAAATTAATAAAAATATAAGCACATAACTATTGTTGAGAGTTAGAAACAGATAAAGTTGGAGGAAGAGAAGGTATATCATGTTCATAGGATCATGCCCAAGAATACTTATAATGATGTTGAAAACTTTGCAATAGACATATATGTGGGTGAATAAGCAACCATCCTGAAAAAGAACAAATGACATGCTCCTTGGAATATTACATTATTAGTCATGTTCACATTAATGGTTATTAGCAAAATCTAATTATTTTCTTTTTGACATTAATTGAAATAAGCTTCACATAAGAAAGAGAAATTTGGGGAAGAAGTTGAGGAGTGAATACATTTAGTATGTGGGACTCTGTGAAGCCTGAATGGAAGAAGCCAGAAAGAAACATGTACTTATTTATGAATGTATCAGACAATTAGAATGTATCTGAGCAATAAAGGGAGAGTCCAAAATTTGCATGCTTTGGTTAAAGTGTTTTTGTTGAGAATTCTTATCTTTTTGAAATCTTTTTTTTCCTTTTTCAAGGTTGCATGAAAAAATTGTAGTGTCAATTAAGAGATGCATTTATCCTAAAAATTGCCTCACACTTTTTCCTAAGCATTTAGACTGTAATTTCTTCATTTATACTTACAATTTATTGTGTTGAGTATTTAGAAATATATTTAGGGGACTTTTAGCAGGATCATAGTCTCCTTTACAGAAATTACCAATCTCATAAATGATAGAGATTGAAGAGAATAGGAGAGAAACTCTCCTAATATTCTGAAATTATTACACAGATTCTTAATAGTTATGAAACTAATAGTTCACTATTCAAAAAAATGTTTATTGAATACCTCCTATATTTAGACTCTCCACTAGATAAACTTATATGCAAAAATAAATCAGACATTTAATTAGTCCTCTTCTCAAAAAGAATCACAATTGGATGAGTACTTCCCGAGGTGTACCACACTTTTTCTTTGTTTGCTCTCGTAAGGTTGCAAGCAATCACATTATCAGTGAAGAAGTGCAGCTTACATGTCTGACAGAGCTAGGCAAATCGGATAAGTCGTATACTGGGCTCAGTTGTTATTGTGCTCACAGAATACTCCTGGATTTGTATTTATTTCCTGAGCGATATGATTAAAATGTTGTATCCACTGACAACACAGTGTATTGTAATTAAGAATCTTGTTCAAATATATAATCACATTCATGGTACCCTCAGAAATAATCAATCATTGAATTTCATTTAGCCATTTGAAACAAAGTTCTGTTAAGAACCATGTGAGTCTGTATCTCATACTATCTAGCTCAGTGCCTGACTCATGGTAAGATTGACTAGTATTTACTTCATTTTATTTAAAACTGATCTATAATAAATGTAAACATTTCATAATCACCCTAAAGTCATAGAATTGGTAGAAAAATGCCATCTTTACTTAAGTTAGAGTTTGCCATTTATGGTCCGTACACTTGTGCTATATAGAAATCAAATGGTAACCTGAATGTGAATGTGGTGGAGTTTAAGAATACCTATTTTAAAAATGCAAGTCATTCTTATGCATCAGTTTCTGATTTGGAAACGTCGGTTCTACTTCTGTCTTTGCCACTAACTGTGCTGAATTGTTACCTAACCTCATCGTGAGGCAAAGCCTTGTTGAGTACTCTTTTGATTACATTTTCTTCTGCCTGTGATCCTTAACTTTTGATAGGAAATTATACATTCCTGCTAAGTATCTACTGAGTCTGTTTTCAGTAAGATAGGAAACTAACATTTTAAAGTCAATTTTAATTTACTGTAAAGGAATTGCTTCATTTCAAGAATGATATTTTCATCTTCCTCCTTTGTGTTCTAGGAGGGGAAAAATGTGACCTTCAGATTAGGCAAACATTACATTTGTAAGCAGCAGGAAAATCTAGCTATGGTTTGGGCATCTCAGCTAAGTTTTTCCTTAGCCCTAGAAATAAAAAAAACTATAGAAGAATAATCTCTTGGTGTTAAAGAAAAAAAAAGTTAAATAAAACATAACATTTCAATCAGATTTCAACTATAACCTTCTTTTTATTTTTAAAAAAGTTTTATTTTTTTATTTTTTTTTTAAAGATTTATTTATTTTTATTGCATATCTCCCCTTCCCCCCGCTGCGGTGACGCGCCGAGAGTGGTCACTGCGCAGGCGCAGCTTTCCCCGCTTGTGGGCGGTCTCTGCGTCCGTTCACGGCAGGCTTTCAGTTCGCGGGTGGCTGGCTGCGCTCCATCCGCGGGCGACCTGCCCTGCCCGTGGCGGCTCTTGCCCTGTCCGTGGCAGCTTCTTGCCCTGCCCACGGCGGC
>PVKH010010743.1:0-18098 GCA_004027955.1 Chaetophractus vellerosus | reverse complement strand
TCATGATGACCACGTAGTGGAGGGGTTTGCATATGGCCACATATCTGTCATAGGCCATGGAGACAAGTAACACCATCTCTCCCCCAGTGAAAAGGTGAATAAAGAAAATCTGGGCTATGCAGCCACTGAAGGAGATGGTCTTGTGTTCACTTAGAAAATCTGCAATCATCTTAGGGGTAGCAAAGGAAGCCTGACAGATGTCAACAAAGGAAGGTTTCCAAGAAGGAAGTACATGGGGGAGTTCAGGCTGGCATCAAAAGTCACCATGATGATAATGAGAAGGTTGCCCAACATGATGGCCATGTACAACACAGAGAAGAAAATGAAAAAGAAAAGCTGGAGTTCCTGAGAACTAGAGAGTCCCAGCAATACAAAATCGGACACCACTGAAGCATTGACCTTATCCATGTATCCCATTTGCAGACTTGCAGTGAAACAACCCACTTTTTAACTACAAAGTTAGTAAAATAAATTATTAATGCAAAAGTACTACAATACTTTTGCTCTCTAGATGATAGCTAAGAGTGTCATAATGGATTTTTCTAAGTACAGAGTTTGCCATAATCTCCCTGAGAACACTACACGTTATTATAAAACTTCTCACAAAGTGTCCCAATTATGCTGAGACATATGAATACCCTCTTCTTTACTCCCTTTCCTTTACTTCCAAACATTTTTTTTCTCGCATTTTTGGGTCCTCTCTAAGGCACAATGCAATAATTGAATAAAAAGAAGTATATGGACACAATATATTTTAAGTTATATCTTTGCCAGGTAAATCCTACCTTACATATCAGAGAATTTAACTGAATTCTTCACTTTTTATATTGTGGGATTGATCTTTTCAGAGTAGTGATATTCGTAAGTGCTTTTGAAGCAAGCTTCATATAGGGAATGAATAAATGGATCTGGAATCTAGCTAGAGAACCATGTGGACATCAATACCCCAAGATGGCTGCTGGAAGATCCTTGCAAGATTTCAAGTTGTTGCTAATAAAGTTCTTGTTGCTTTGGTAATAAAGGTACCCAATTTGCCTTAAAATAAAAACTTACTAGAACTGTAACTAAAAGTTAAGATCATTTTATAGATGCCTTTATATTATAAAACAGTGGAAGGATAATAACTGAAATTATAACTGAGTAGATTTAACCTAAATCTACTATTGTAAATATGAATCTTAAACTGAACATACCTTTGTTTATGATCACTTCAAGCCTAGTGTCACCCCTTACCTTTGCTTATGATTATTTACATATCAGCTTCTGCTCCCTATAGCTCAGGGGTAAGCAAACTTGAGACATTCCTGTATCCTGTCCTACTGGTCTTAGTGAGTAGTGCTTTCTCTCATGGCTCCAAATGTGAACTAAATCACTACCTAGTGTAACTCTTGACCCTCAGGGTTGAACATCCACTTTTCCAATCCAGGGGCTGCTGGAGTTCTGTTATCTCCAAAGACTGGAAAGTGAAGGATGCCTCCTGCCCTGACTGCCAGGGTTTCCTAAAAGTGGTAATTAATGAAAGAAACCAATTTCCCTGAGGCTTCAATAGTCTCAGTGAATATATGTAATATTAGCCTTGTTCATCCAAGGTCTGCTAAAGTGAAAAATAAAGTTCTAAAGCAAAGGAAAATTATATTAAAGCATTAGGAGACATTTTGGTTATAAGCCAAGAGTTAAAAAATGAAATTATTGTGCAAAACTGCATGGTCACAGTGCAAATTAAAGTAACTAAAAGGAGTCTTCAAAGAAATCTATTAAGTGTTATCTTACAGTTAAACTTATTTTGTAAGAGAATGAAATTATAATAGTAAGTCCTGTGTTTCTGTGTCAAACTATTCATGTCTGCCTATTTGTTCAATATGTAACTCCACACATCAGAATGATATCAAATTAACAAGTGAACAATCTCAGATAAGGTACATGTGAATATCTATTCCTGGAGCCCAAATTAGGCTAAGCAGGAGGGAAAAGTAATATAAAAATCTAAATATAAAAACTTGGAAACAGAAAATGTTTTCCTAAGCTCTCAAACATGCCTTATCTCTATGGCCTTCTCTTTGTAAGAGCTGTGGGGAAAAGAAGAGGTGTGACAGATTAAAACTCTATGTGATCAAAATATAATCTTGATTCCATTGGGAATCTTCAGTTTTCATTTTAAAGAAAAATGGAAAGAATTATTGTTCCTCTACTGCTGAAATAAAATACCTGCTAATTAACATCTTCATGGTAAAAATGTATAAAAATCAAGAGATAAACTTCAGCATTGCCAGATTCTCTTGTGCATTCAAATCAGGGCTTCAATACATTGGCTAGGTTGATCACTAACCCCTACAACAATAATGGTGTCTACTAATATCTGGTTGTGCTCCTGAAGTCATTGGAAACTATGTTGCAGTTTCAAACTCCTGCAGCAACCAAGGATGGCTCAATATAGCCAAATCCACAATGGACATTGCCTCCAGACTGGCACTGTTTCATAGTACTGAAGGGTGCTATGCAACAGGCCAGTGGAATACTGGAGCCTACTTTCCTAGCTTCTCTCTAGGGTCAACAGTGCTGCAGCATGCTGGTTGTGTGAAAGACATACCAAATGGAGCAATAATTACCAGAATAGTGTAAGTAGAACTTAAACACAATGGGCATTATGGCCTGCTCCCATGGAGAGATAACATGTAAGGTGTTGCAAACCTGAAACTTAAATCTATTAATTACAGCTCAAAGAAAAAAATGTATGCAGTAAGTAGTGCACTAATATTAGGTACTGTACCTATCTCCTACTCTAGATATATGCCTGATGATTTTGGTGATATCTTTTCTATTCTAGATCATATGCAGAGGGATGTTGGACATGTTAAAAGTCCTGGTAAACTTCATTTTCTATGTAGTTAATGAACATGCTTAACCCAGGTATCCCTCAGTCCTTGTTCCAGCACCTATACCAGCACTTAATGCTCCAAAGTATAACCTGAATAAACAAAACAGGGCAGCTAGCCTGGAATTCATCCTGGAAGCTGATAGGTGGCTTGCTAAGGAAACTCAAGCCTACCTGCCAGGAGCAGTACAGTAGAAGGTCCTTCATAGACTTCACCAAGCCACTCATTAGGGGAGGGAGACCCTAACCAGCTTAGCTAAGTGAGTTTTTGAAAAACAGAAACTTGTAAAAACAAGGAAGTTACCAGGAGTTGCCCTCTGTGTGCAATTAATAACTCCAACAATGGGAGGTTTAACCATCCTCCCCCCTTAACTGCCCCCCCAGTACAGATGCAGGGATCATACCCTGGGGAGGACTGGTAGATAAACTTCATCCACATGCCATCCTGTTAGGGATAAGTATTTCCCACCAGAAGGGAAATGATGAATGAGTACCCACTTCAACTTAGCCTCTTCAGGATGGTCCATGGGCAACCCTTCCTCATCCAGGACCTGGAAACCAGGTTCTGATAAAAACCTGGCAAGAAAACAGGTCTCTTTCTCAATTATAGCCAAAGTGGAAGGAACTTCTATAGTTCTGATCATTACCACATCAGTGGGACATTGAGCCCCACCCTTCAGTGGGCATGGTCTCAAGTATAAAAGGCTAAACAAAAGGCAGCAGTGATGAGAGACAGAAGCAGATTTGAGAAGCAGTTCTGATGTTGAAGAGAAGCGCTCCAGGAGAAGATAAGTGAGCCGTTCACCCAATAGTCTACAGCTGGCCTTGTGGAGAGCCTCATGGTCTACAGCTGAACTTGTGGGGAAACAGAAGCTAAGCCCGGAGAGAAATGCAGCCCTGAACAGA
Organism: Chaetophractus vellerosus; assembly: GCA_004027955.1. Lineage (NCBI taxonomy): Eukaryota > Metazoa > Chordata > Mammalia > Cingulata > Chlamyphoridae > Chaetophractus > Chaetophractus vellerosus. The sequence continues at coordinate 14,320 of PVKH010010743.1, read as the reverse complement.
GGAACCCAGAAGCCTGAACCCTGGAGACGTCGGCAGCTGCCTTGTTCCAACACGTGTACTTTGGTGAGGGAAGAACTTTATGCTTTGTGGCCTGGTAACTGTAAGCTTCTACCCCAAATAAATACACTTTATAAAGACCGACCACTTTGTGGTATATTTCAAAAGGCATCCCTGTGGCTGATGAAAACAGAATTGGTACCAGGAGTGGGGTAGTGCTTTTTGCAATCACCAAAATGTTGGAACATTTTTATAAATGGATAAGGGGTATTTTATGGAGGAATTGTGAAATGCTTGATGGAAAAGGCCTAGATTGCTTTGCAGAGACTGTTGATAGCAATATGGAGCCTAAAGTTCTTTTTGATAAGTGCTTAGAAGGAAACAATTGTGAGATGGATGCTAAAGAGACTTTTTATGATGCCTTAGAAGTAAATGATGAAACTATTATTGAAAAGTGGAAGAAAGGTGATCCATGTTTTAAAGTTGCAGAGAACTTAGCAAGATTAACTCCCAGTGTTATAGGGAAGACAGAATTTGAAAATGGCAAACCCAAGCATTTAGCTGAAGTACTTTCCAAAGTAAACCTGGAGAATGTGGCTTGGCTTCTCCTTGTAGCTTATATCAAAATGCTAGATGAAAGAAATACACTAAGGACTGAACTTTTGGGCACAAAGAAAATAGAAACTGATTCCGGAACTTCAAAGTTTCTGGAAATCAAATTTCCAAATCAAAGTGCCCCATTTGAAGATTTAGCTAAACCTGGAAATTGTAAATCAGAATTAAAGATGGAGTTTTCTAGGAAAGACTTGTGGAAAGTCTTACTGTCTGATGACTTGGACCCCTGCTTCCTGCATGCTAAACCAACAAAGTTTTTGAGAGAGCTGTATGAACAAAACCACTGTTCATTTGGACTGAAAAGGACATGCAAAGGAGACATTGAAGGAGAAACAGCTTTAAGGAGAAATTCATGGAAGCTGAGATCTGGAATCAAGACATCGCCTTGGGCCAAGGGAGGAACCCCACCCATGTGTCCAGAGAGGGTGAGTTTGCCTGGGAGGTTGAAAAGGGTGGATGGTCCCATCTGATGTTCTGGGAGAGTTTTGCCACCCTGGGGTACAGGGAGGGCAGAGCACATTCCTCAAAGATTAGGGTGGTTAAGGACAGCACCCCATAGGTCTGAGAGGGGTGCTCCTGTACTACATGGATTAGGGAAGGCCAGGTGGTCAACTCGTTGCTCTGAGATAGTTGAGCCTGTATGCCAAAGGTTAGGGGGAATGTTGTCTTCACCTCACTCTACTAGGGGTGCTAAGGCTCTAACCCAAAGATTGGGTAAGGTGAGGCAATCACCCCAACCCACTTAGAGGGTGAGGTCTGAAGCTTGGGCGACACCCAGATGCTTGATGAGGGTGGAACCAAGAAAATGGCTGTTGGGCAAGCCTGTGGAAAGGGTGGGTTCCCATGTGGCTGCAAGGAGAAGAATCCATCATCTTGAAAATGACTCTTAGACTTTAAAATGGAATGGAGGATGCCCTGCAGTTTTGCTGAATTGTAGAGGATCCATGACTCATGTTTAACATCTCAATTTTCTTCTTATGAGAATTTAAATGTGTTTTCTTTGTCTTTCCTTTTGTGTATTGGAAACAGTTAAATTATTTTGTAAGTTTCATAGTTCTACAGCAGGAGGGATTTTGCCTGAAGACAAATTGTATTTCTTTAAACTGATTTTGATATAATTTTGTACTTGCAATTGTTACTAATTTAAGGTTTTTTGAATATTGTAATGTATTTTTGGAATTCATGGGGTGGAGTGTAATGGTTTGACAGTTTTATTTAATTATGAATTCCAAAAATATAAATTGGACTATGCTTGTGAACTGATCTGTTCATCTGGGCATGATTAAGTTATAATTAGGGCATTAACTGCCATGTCAGTGGGACATTGAGCCCCACCACTCTGTGGGCATGGTCTCAAGTATAAAAAACTAAACAAAGGCAGCAGTGATGAGAGAGAGAAGTAGATTTGAGAAGCAATTCTGATGTTGGAGAGAAGCTCTCCAGGAGAAGATAAGTGAGCCGTTCACCCGATAGTCTACAGCTGGCCTTGTAGAGAAACGCAAAAGCATAGAAAGCCTCATGGTCTACAGCTGAACTTGTGGAGGAAACAGAAGCTAAGCCTGGAAAGAAATGCAGCCCTGGGAACAGAGGAATCCAGAAGCCTGAACCCTGGAGACCTCAGCAGCTGTCTTGCTCTAACACGTGAACTTTGGTGAGGGAAGAACTTTATGCTTTGTGGCCTGGTAACTGTAAACTTCTACCCCAAATAAATACCCTTTATAAAGACTGACCACTTTTTGGTATATTTCAAAAGGCACCCCTGTGGCTGACTGAAACACTCTCCTACCATAGAAACTGAGATTGGCAATTTATACCTAATCCCATTGTCTGTTGCGATCTCTTCTCTCTAAATTTAACTAACAGCAAAATGCAACTGAAAGAATACTGTTTCCCACCAATTTCAGGGAAATACATCATTTACAGGCACCTGGCCTTCTCTATTTTTGTGGTCTAGCATCCTCTTAATGGAACTATATATTCTCAAAGTTCTAATCAAGTTTATTTCTTCCACAATCAACAGCTTGTTAGCTGTATGGGTACTTCATCCAGCTTAGCCCAGGATGCCAGATCCATCTTCTTTCAACTGAGATAGAATAGCCACAGGGTTTTACACCTTTCCAGGTAGACCCTACTGTAACTAACCAGCAGGAAGTAGGTAGTTACAGAAGAATGAACATCTCCCTTCAGCACCCCTTTACAAATAAAGGTGTAATCTCTTGGAGGGGGGAATGAAGCAGGCTTAATATAGGGAATGAATAAACGGATTTGGAACCTGGCTAGAGGACCATGTGGACATCAATACCCCAAGATAGCTGCTGGAAGATGCTTGCAAGATTTCTCTGGAAGCCAGGAAAGCTCCAGATAATTCTCCCAGGACATTACCATTGGCCCCACCAGTAGAATTGATGGATGGGGTGATCAATCAAAACAGCAAACACCTGGGACTCCTCCAATGCCATTAGAAAAGGGGTGGAATAATTAGTTTTAAAAGCAGGTGCAAAGGTCAAATCTCCCCTGTTGCCCTCCTGCTCCCCTGATCCTGCTCCCAGCAGTTTCCATGCCCTGCTGCTGCCCTTGGGGCCCTCATGGCTTCTTTACCCTGCTCTAGCCATGTCCCCCCCCGCCCGTGTGGATCAACAGGCAAGTAAAACCTGGGCATTCTAATCTATAAATCTGTTATTTTTTCCCTTTTCTTTTCTCTCCCTACCTTAATAAATTACTGGCCTCACTCACATGGCATGCTCTGAAATTCATTTATACAGCACAAACCATTAAATCTGGTAACACCTTCTTCTGTTGTCAAACTGGAAGAGTACCATGGTTTTATCTAAATGACCAATTGGTAATCCCAATGGAGATGATTAATGCCTTCCAAGAGATATTACCAATGGAACAAAGGAATTAACACCCCACATTGTTGGTAATTACAATGAGGACCATAGAACCATATGCAAAATGGTCATTTAGGTCCTGGGCAATATGTGGAGTGAAGTATCTTCGCTGAGTTCTATACAGTTGATAATGGTAATTTTGTCTAAATGAGGAATGCTCTCAATTGGTAATGGAGATGCATTCTGGATCCTTGTCAATTGAACATGTGCTGATTATGGAAGTAATTAGTTAGAACTTAGAAGATAAGGGTTCTTATTCCCACTTCTACCAATAACTAAAAATAAGTTATTGGACAAGTCACTTTAAATCTGGGAGCCTCAGTTTGTTCGTGTGAAATTTGACTTTTAATATTTCAACCACACAGAAAATAAAGTGAACTATTAAATGAATACCACTGTATACAATGTTCAACTTTACCAAACCCATATATTATGCCATGTTTCCTTTATTTTTATCAGAAACAAAACAATGTTAATTGAAGCATTTTCTATTTCACCTCAAACCAAATTTCCAGGATTGACACATAACCTGGATTTGTTATTTAATATTCCTATGATTTTTATTAGTCTTATGACATAAAGATGTATTAACAAAAATAAACAGTTGATTTTCATGTTTATTCAATTTTACACAAGTCCTAGCATCCTCTATGCAATCTTTTGAAACTTGCTAGTTTCACTCAGTAATTTTTTTTAGTTATTTATAGTTATTTATAGTTAATTATAGTTATACCTATAGTTTTAGCTCACCCATTTTAATTTAAATTTCACCATTGTCTATAGTTATGTACATTCCATTCCATAAATTTGCACATTTTTTGTTAAATGGACATTTAGCTTGTTTCTGGTTCTGACTATTATAAACAATGTTATAATGAGCATTTGTATTAATGTGTTCTAAAAAGTAAGTACTAGAGGTTCTTTGAAGTGTTTTCTTAGGAGAGGCATTGCCTGGTCATAAAGTAGACAAATCTTCAACATTTCCAGGTATTTCCAAATTATTCTTCAAAATGGTTTCAAAAGTTTGCACATTGTTTCAGTCATCAATTTATTGCCTCTCCACTCTGAATGCACCCTTCAATAAATGCTCTTTGATAAACACCAGAATTCCTTTAAATATTTCTCTTTTAAAGTGAGCATGACATACTTTTGCAGAATAAGATGGTAGCAGAACATTGCAAAAGGAAAAGGCTCTTGCACAGCAGTGTGGTTGTGAAGAAATCCAGCAGGACCTGCACAAGCCACATCCATCTACAACCTTGCAGCCATGGCCTGGCAGTAAACGTTCCACAGCCTTTTCACATAGAAACCAGAGTCCCAAATCTGAAAGATTCTTGTGCATCCCAGCATCCAGACTTTTTCAGCATACGCATTCCAGAAGATGGCATATTTTTTACCAGCAGCTCCAGACAAACTCTGATCTGGCCAAACCAGCAATTTTTTTGACTATTTAGTGGGAGGAAACACATCTTCTCCAATGAGGTCTGAAACCATTTGATGTTTGTGCTTCCTTGAGTAACCTCCCTTTACCCTAGGGTACCACAAAGCATTCCCTTATGTCTTCTAGTTATATCTTTATTCCAGTTAATGATTCTTTATATTAAACTTTCTCCTTTTTAATCAACTGTGTGGTCTCTATCTCCTGACTGGACCCAATGCTACATACTTCCACCAACTGTGTATGAAAGCTCCTGTTCTACATGCTCACCAACATTTGATTAAATAAGGTATACTAATTTTCGCCAATTAAGCCTATGTGCAAAACCTGCTAGTGTGGTTATTTTGGCTTTTCCCTGATTATTTGTGAGCTTTAACTCTTCTCATGAATTTATTATACATTTAAGTTTCTTCTGTGAAATTCTTATGGTGGCAGACATTGTTAATGATAACATAATAGCTGTTTCTCCTTTCTTTCTACCACTCAGACCCCAACAAAGGTTAATTTCATTCAGGCAACAGTGCAACCATCTACAGGAAATAAATTGTGACTTCTCTGTTGTAATTATGCAATGTCTTTTTCCTTATATTCATTAGATACAGGTTATTGTGTTTCAATTCTTCTACAGGTTTAGCAAGTTTTTCTATTGCTTTATCAATTATTTTCATTAAAACCTCTGATAATGATTGTAGGATTTCTCACTTATTCTTATAACACCGTATATTATATATTTTGAAACTGTGTCATTAGGTCTATACAATTTTAAAAGGGTAATATAATTCTTGAGAACATATCAACATATCCTTGAACAATATATTATTACATAACTTATTCCTCTTAATATCCTTTACATACTGAGAGTTTTTAAACCAGATACTATTTTATTTTCCATTTCTATTTTCTTCCTTTATTTCATAATGATTCAAGATAATATGACAAAATCTAAAGTTTCAAACATTTATTGACTATTTTGTTTACTTCATGAGTTTTTCCCCAAAAGGGATGCAAGATTGTTTCAACATAAGAAACCCAACTAACGTAATACACCACAAACAGAAACTGTAGACCAATATTCAAATCAACATTATTTACAATAGACAAAAGGTGGAAACATCAGTGTCCATCAACCAATGAATGGAAAAATAAACTGTGGAATGTATATATATAAATGGAATTTTATTCAGCCCTAAAATGGGATGAAGTGTGGATAGAAGCTGCTACATAGATGAACATTAATAGCATTATGGTGAATGAAATAAGCCACATACAAAAGGACATACTGACTTTTTCAAGAAATGTTCAAATCCTTTTCTAGAGTGTGTTTGCCATTTTACATAACAACCAGCAATATATGAGTAATTGTCTGCATACTCACTAGAATTTGTTATTGTCATTACTTTTATTTGAGCCATTCTCATAGATGTGTAATTGTTGCAGAAATCCAATCCCAAAAAACTCAAGCCACATACAGAGGAGTGGAGGAACATAACTTTATTACATGTGGACCCAGAAAACAAAGCAGTTTCCAGTTTCTGCACCCCTAACAACAGTTTTTGTGGGCTTATATAAGTTTCTCTTCATTGGCTAGCAGGTTGCTAAGTGACAGAGATAAAATTCTTGAGGTGAGCAGCGGCGGTTATTTTCTGGCCTAGCTCAGGGTCATAAGAAAAGGAGTTATTCTCTGTTTAGGTCTGCAAGCCTTAGTTCAAAGAGGCTTATCTTGCTAAAGAAGGCCTGAAAAAAAGCAGAGGAGGAGAAAGGGAGAGTGAGACTGTTTGTTTATCTAAAGCTGTAAATTCCCAATGGGGGGGGGGTTGGGGCCCTGTACCTCCCTTATCATAATAAAAACTCAAGGTTTTAATTTATATTTTTCTAATGGTTAATACTGTTGAACAACTTTTCATGTGCTTATTTTCAATTTGTATATCCTCTTTCATGAAATGTCTCTCATGTCTTTTGCCCATTTTATATTTGGATTGTTTGAGAATTTTTTTAATCTTTTGTTTTGAGAGTTCTCCATATAGTAAACATACCAGGGCATTGCTGGATATACAAATTGTAAGTATATTCTCCCACGTTTTAACTTATCTTTTTATCCTCTTTAACAGGATCTTTTGAAGAGGAAATTTTTTTTTTAATTTTGATGAAGTCCAATTTATTAATATTTCCTTTTATGGGTTGTGTTTTTGGTATCAGGTATAAGAACCCTCTGCCCCTAGTCCCAGATTGCAAATATATATCATCTTTTTTTCTAATATACTTACAGTTTTATGTTTTACAATTAAGTCTTCAATAGATTTTAAGTTAATTTTTGTATAAGGTTTTAGGCAGATGAAAAATTTTTCTCTCTTCCTTCAATCCCTATGGATGTCCAAAGTGTTCTAGAATCATTTACTGAAAGGATTTTTTCTTTTTTTTTTTTTTAAAGATTTATTTATTTTATTACATATCTCCCCTCCTCCCCCGCTGCGGTGATGTGCCGAGACTGGTCACTGCGCAGGCGCGGCTTTCCCCGCTTGTGGGCAGCTTCTGCTTCCATTCATGGCTGGCTCTCAGTTCGCAGCTGGCTGGTTGTGCTCCATTCATGGGCGACCTGCCCTGCCCGTGGCGGCTTTTGCCTCTCCGTGGCAGCTTTTTGCCCTGCCCACGGCGGCTCTGGCCCACCCATGGTGACTTGCCATTCTCAAGGTGGTCTGCCCGCTAGGAGAGGTCCCCGGGAACCGAACTCGGGGCCTCCCATGTGGTATGCTGGTGCCCTATCCACTGTGCTATCCAGCCAGCCCCCGGATTTTTTCATTAAATTGTTTTCTTCCTTGGCCAAAAATAAGTTGAATGTGTGGGATGATGATGGGTTAGTACGACATGGCACTCTCTTCTCTCCCAAGAAAATAGCTACAGGACAGATAGAAATAATCTGGAAAAAATATTCTAGGGATTAGGACACCAGGGGAAGGCTGGACATTGCCCAGAAGAGAGAGGGGCAAAGGAAAAGAATCAAGATGGCAAAACTGCTTAAAAATGGCAGTTGCAACTGCTGGCATCCTCCCCTACCCTACAGATGCTTTTAAATTCTCAGGCTTGGGGCCAGCATTTATAGACAAAGGGGCTCCAGGGATCCACCTTCCCAGGAAAAGGGGGAGAGAGGGATACAGCGTAAGGCTGATTAAGCATTTGACAAAAAATTTGGTCTGCTGTGTCCCAGAAGCCCTTCCAGGACAGGTGGGACTGTGCTATTGTTTGCCTTAGGAGCCAGCAAAAGACTAAGGAGATCCAACCCTTTCAATCTCCCTCTTTACTCACCAGGACTGGTTGTTGAAGACCCTGAGGGGAATGGAATTATCCCTTACCTGGGAAAAGCAAGGGTGTTGCCAGCAAATATTGGAGAACTACCTCTGGGAAAATGTGAATTACCAGGCTCTTAGCCTCTAGGCATGAGCCTCTATCACATTGATCTGGTCCAAGTTGCAGCAAACACACTCCCACCAGGCATTGACCTGAGAGGGCTGCCAAAGAATGCCAAATGCTTGTGGACCAAAGAAGTGCACATTAGGGAATTAAAAATAAATAAATAAGATAGGTTTTTTTCTGGCTTTAACACCATCCTCTCCAAGGCCTTAGGAAGCAAGTCTTCAACTCATTATTGGGTCATGGGCCCAGACATGAGCAACTAAGAGAAACAATCCTAAAGACCCAGAACAGCATGAATGAAGACTCAAAGAATAGCAGTAACAAACAGCATCTTGCCATTAAATCCCTATGAAATAGAGCAAAATTGAGCATCTGAGTAATCTCACCATTCTAACCAGATGACTAGACATCTGAAAAAAATTATAAGCCATACTAAGATAATGGAAGAAATGGCCCAAGAAAAGTAATATAATAAAGCTCTAGATACAACACAGGACTTGAGACAACTAATCAACAAGATGAACAAAAATTTCCAAAATCAAATTAATGAGTTAAAAGACAGTATAGCCAACAAGATAAAAGACATAAAGAAGACACTGAATAAGCACAAAGAAGAATTTGAAAACCTGAATAGACAAGTCACAGAGATCATGGAAATGAAAGACATGATAGGTGAGATCAAAATCACATAAGAGGCATATAACAGCAGACTCAAATGATAGCAGAAAGAATAAGTAATACAGAAGACAGAAGAGATGGAATAGAAGAGAAAAAAGAACACAGAGAGAAAATAATGGAAAAAAATTGAGCAGGGACTCAGGGAGTTGAATGATAACATGAAATGTAGGAACATACATGTCATGAGAGCTCCAGTAAGAAAAGAGATGGGAAAAGAGGCAGAAAGAGTATTTGGGGAAATAATGGCTGAAAATTTCCCATCTTTTATGAATAAAATGAACTTACATGTACAAGAAGCATAGCACACCCCAATCAGAATAAATCTGTATAGACCTACTCCAAGACACATACTACTAAGAATGTTGTTTTGGTCAGCCACAGGTGTGCCTTTTGAAATACACCAAAGATTGGTCAGTCTTTATAAAGGGTATTTATTTGGGGTAGAAGCTTACAGTTACCAAGCCACAAAGCATAAGTTTCTTCTCATACCAAAGTCCACATGTTGGAGCAAGATGGCTGCCAACGTCTGCAAGGGCTCAGGCCTTTGGGTTCCTCTCCTGCCGGGGCTGCATTTCTCTCTGGGCTTAGCTTCTGTTTCCTCCACAAGTTCAGCTGTAGACCATGAGGTTCTCTATGCATTGTGTCTCTCCACAAGGCCAGGGGTAGACTATCCGGTGATCGGCTCACTCCAACATCAGAACTGCTTCTCAAATCTGCTTCTCTCTGATTCTCTCTCTTGCTTTTTAAACTTGAGACCATGCCCACTGAGGGATGGGGCTCAATGCCCTCCTCACTGCAGCCCAGTCAACACCCCAATCATAAACCAATCATGCCCAGATGAACAGATGAGTTTACAAGCCTAATCTAATTTATATTTTTGGATTTCATAATTACATAAAACTGCTAATCCATTACAAATGTCAAATGTCAAATGTCAAAGAAAAGATACAATCCTCAGAGCAGCAAGGCAGAAGCAAACCATCACATACAAGGGAGCCCCAACAATACTAAGCATGGATTTCTCATCAGGAACCATGGAAGCAAGAAGACAGTGATATGATACAATTAGGATACTGGAAGAGAACAACTGCAAGCCAAAAATTCATGATCCAGCAATATTGTCCTTCAAATATGAAGGTGGATATAAACTATACACAAACAAAGAGAAACTAAGAGAGTTTGTAAAAAGGATCCACCTTTGAAAAAATATTGAAGGAAGCATTACAGCCTGAAAGAAAAAGACATGAGAGAGAAGCTTGGAAGAGAGTATAGAAGAAAGAATAGAAGAAAGGACAAGCAAAAGAGTAAAAAGACAGATGAAAATAAAATATGACAAATAAAACCAAAGAATAAAATGATGGAAGTAAATAATGCATCTACAATATTATTATTGAATAAGAATGGATTAAAATCCCAATCAAAAGATATAAGGTGACAAAATGGATAAAAAAACATGAGCCATTCATGCGCTGCCTACAAGAGACTCACATTAGACCCAGGGAAGTGAAGGGTTGGAAAAAGATACTCTGCATAAATAGCAACCAAAAAAAGACCAGGGATAGCTATACTAATATCAGACAAAACAGACTTTATATGCAAAACAGTTAAAAGAGATACAGAAGGCCAATATATATTAATAAAAGGGACAATCCACCAGAAAGAAATAACAGTCATAAATATCTCTGCACCTAGCCAGGGTCCCCGAAAATACAGGAGACAAATTCTAGCAAAACTAACGGGAGAAACAGACATCTCTACAATAATAGTTGGAGATTTCAAAATATCACTCACATCATTAGATAGAACAACTAAACAGAAGATCAACATGCAAACAGAGAATTTGAACAATATGATAAACAAGACCTAACAGAAATATAGAGAATGTTGCACCCAAGCTCAGTGGGTTATACATTGTTCAGAAGTGCTCATGGGGACTGGCTGTAGCCCAATTGGTAGGGTGCTAGTTTATCACATGGGAGGACCCAGGTTCAGTTCCAAGGGCCTCCTTTAGCAGGCAGACCGCCTTGAGAAGGCAAGCTGCCATGGGCAGGGCAAAGCCACTGTGGGCAGAGCAAGCCACCATGTGGTGAGCTGACTCAGTGAGTTGCCGCAGAGGGGGGAGACAAGCAGACACAGAATGCAGAAGATGAACACAGTGAGAACAAGCAGAAAGGGGGGGATATATAATAAATAAATTTTAAAAAAATAAAATTAAAAAAAAAAGAAGTCCTCATGGATAGACCACATGTTTGGTTACAGTGCAGGTCTCTCAATAAATATAAAAGGATTGAAATAATACAAAGCATCTTCTCTGGTCATAATGGAATGAAACTGGAAATCAATAATAGACAAGAAAGTGGTAAAATTGCAAATGTGTAGAGACTGAACAATATACTCTGAAACAACCAGTGCATCAAAGACATAATTGTAAGTGAAATGAGTAAATATATTGAGACAACTGAAAACGAGAACACAACTTATAAAAACTTATGGCATACTGCAAAGGCACTACTGAGAGGGAAATTTATAGCCCTAAACACATATATAAAAAAGAAGAAAGATAAAATCAAATATCTAACTGAGAAACTGGAGAAATTAGAAAAAGAACAGCAAAAAATTCCCAAAGCAAGCAGAAGGGGAGAAATATATGATTAGAGCAGAAACAAATGAAATTGGGGACAAAAAATACGATAGAGAAAAACAACAAAACCAAAAGTTGGTTTGATGAGAAGATGAATAAAATTGACAAACCCTTAATGTGGTGGTTAGGCTAATGTGTCAACTCGGCCAGATAATTGTTTCCAGGTATTAGGTCCAGCAAGCACTGGGATAACTGTAACACAAGAGCATTTATGGACTTGGATCACCAGTGAGTTTACTGCATGGATGGCTGATTACATCTGCATCAATCAGGGAAATTAGATTAAGAGTGGATGACACTAATATCTAATCAGTTGACTGTCTTAAAAGGGAAGTGATTGCAACATTCAGAGAGAATTTCCCAGCTCAGCGTTGGACAACCAACTTCTCCCAGAAACTAATCAAGGACCCTTAATCAGTCTTTCATCAAAGCCCCTGGCTTGCAGCCTGCCTATGGAACCTGGACTTGAGCATCCCCATGGTCAGGTGAAAGACTCTTTGAAAATCTTATATTATTGACAGATATCTCTTGTTCATTCTGTTTCCTGAGAGAATCCTGACTAAAACAGCTGGCACCAGGAGTGGTTCTTGAGGAACAGAGTCTTAAACATGGGATGTCCAAGGTGGTTCTCTACTCTAATTGGACTCAAGGGTACCAGTGACTCCCTTTCCAATAATGAAGAGATTGCTAAGAGTCCATGGAATGAGCTGGCAATAGAGACACGCAATATAGCCTCACTGGATTCCCCTACTTCCATGCTCATAAGAAGCAAGGAACTGGGTGAGAGTGTTTTCAATACCTTAACAGAATTTTGTGGAATAAAAAAGTATAATGATGTTGGCTGGCTCCTCCTAGATACTCTGGATATAGCTTAAAAAGAAAGGGATGAGCTAAAGTCTTCAAATTTGGAACTTAAATGTCATGTGAATGATATGAAAGTATCTACATGTGCCTTGAAAGAAAATCTTTTTTCCTGTAGCCAAAAACTTGAGATATCTGAGAATCAAATTGAGATGCTCCTTGTATGAGTAGCAGATCTATATAAGAAACTAAAATCGAATTTCACAGGGTTTCTGCAATTAAAGTGAGGGCATTGATTGGAAAGGAGTGGAACCCCGAGGATTGGGATGGAAACATATGGGATGATGATAATATTGGTGGGGACATTGGAACTCTAAATTCTGCTGAGACTTTACCGGATAAACCTGTGATAGGCTGCCCTGTGGAGACCACACCTTGTCAACCTTATCTCATTGAGCCTTCAGCCTGCCCCAGGGAGTCCGGACCTCCTTTCAGCTCGGAGGTGGGTACCAGTCAAACTGAAGCCTGCACTGCACAGCCTCTGGCCTGCCACAGAGTCTGGACCTTCCCCCAGCCATGAGTCAGGTACCAGCCAAACTCCAGTATGCACTGCCCAGCCTCCACCCTGCCCTGAGGAATCTGCATTTCAATCACTGCCTGAAGAAATTAACCCTGTCTCACTAGAAGAAAATGCAAAGGAATGCCCTGAGGTCAGTAGCCTGCAAGACATCCCTAATCATTCTCCTTACCCACACTCTCACCCCTCTTGTCTTCCAGACCTATTAATAGACTAAAATCACAACAAGCCCCCAAAGGTGAAATACAAAGTGTGACCCATGAGGAAGTACGTTATACTCAGAAAGAACTGCATGAGTTTTTTAACTATGTAGACAGAAATCAGGGGAATATGGGTGGGAATGGATACTAAGGGTATTGGATAATGGTGGAAGGAATATAAAGTTGGATCAGGCTGAATTTATTGATATGGGCCCACTAAGTAAAAATTCTGGATTCAATGCTGTAGCTCAAGGGGTTAGAAAGGGCTCTAACAGTTTGTTTGGGTGGCTGACTGAAACATGGACCAAACGATGGCCTAGCATGTGTGATGTTGAGATGCACGATTTGACATAGTATACTATAGAGGAGGGGATTCAAAGGCTTAGAGAGATTGGAATGCTAGAATGAATTTACCATTTGAGACCCACCCACCCAATGCAGGAATGTCCAGAGGACACATCTCTAACCAGGACTGTGAGGAATAAATTTGTCAGGCTAAACTCATCTTCTCTGAAAAGCTCTGTGGTTGCTCTTCTCTGTAGTCCAGATATTACTGTAGGGAGGGCTGTAATGGAATTGGAAACCTTAAACATTATGGGGATGATCAGATCTCATTAAAAGTCAACTATCTGCAGTGAATTGCCAAAGGCAAGATGGGCATGGCTACCGCAATGAAAGACAGATTCAAAACAGCACACTGACTAGTCTGAGTCAAATGGAGTTATGGTGCTGGCTAATAGATCATGGGGTACCTAGAAGTGAAATAGATGGGCACCCTACTAAATTTCTTCTGGATCAGTATAAGCAGAAGAGTCCTAGGCCAAAAGAACAAAACCCTAACTCAAATTACAGATGTGGAGAATCACAGCCCCTTAATCAATTCCCAGACTTGAGACAGTTTACAGACCCAGGCCCCTTAAATGAGGAGAAGGCCAGGTCCCCTTGGGGAAGGATCCTGTTAAACTTCCCAAAATTTATACTGTGAATCTTCCTCCCACCTTTCCCCAGGGATACCTGTGGCCTTTTGCCAGAGTAAGTGTGCATTGGGGGAAAGGAAATGATCACACATTTCAG
>PVKH010010742.1:0-18129 GCA_004027955.1 Chaetophractus vellerosus | reverse complement strand
ATGCAGGATGTTCACCTTGTTAATATTATGCTCTGGTGCTAGTTTCTGGGGGTGCAGCTGCAGAGAAGTCAGTTCAGGCTGAGATGTCTCATTAGAGGCTGAGATTTAGATTCAGGAAGAGGAGAATGCAGGGGGCAAGAGCCGCCCTCGGCTGCTTAGGTTCCTGCTGCTGTCTGTATTCAGAAAGGCTTCCTGGTACCTCGGCAGTGCTGCTCGGTGGGGCGTCTCTGACTTTGATGCTGCGCTTGTCAACATTCTAATAGGGTGGCAGCTGAGATTGGGTGTGAGTTTGGAGAGACATCTTGTGACAGGTTTTGCCTAAAAGATGTTTCAACAGATAACCCTTTAGAAATAACAAAAGATTATGCATTTCACAGGGAACCTGGGGGCTTAGGTACTGGAGCTCACAAGTTTGGCATGCAGACAGCTTCCTACTCTTTTTTTCTCCCTGCGCAATTGTGAGATATCTTTAGTACAGTATTGCATCTAGTTCCATTGACGTGCTGTCCACGTTGGCAGCAATGGTGGAAGTACATGAGGCTGTTTCCTTCTAGAATGTTCACATTGGAAGGACCTAAGAAATTCATTCTTCTGTCTTAAATCTTAGATCAGCTCATTCCACTGTTTAAAAACCCTCTCATAGCTTCCCATCACACTCAGAATAAAATCTAGATGCCTTACCATGACAGGGATGGCCTGTCTGCTCTGGCCTCTGCTGGCCTCTTGGAATCCACCTCCCATACCGCTCTTCTTGCTCACTGTGGCAGAACCTAACCCTCTTTCTGGTCCCCATACATTCCAAGCTTTCTCCTGCTTTAGGGGATTTGCACCTAAAGCTCTTCCTATATGATATATACAGTATTTCTAATGTAAATACTAATATACTAATATAAATACTAATATACTAATATACAGTATTTCTAATATAAATACTAATATACTAATACTAATACTAGAAATATGCTAATAGCTTATATTAGTACCTCAAAGAGGTCCTTGACTGACTAGTATTTCCCATCAAATTCCCCTGTTAAATAATTTATGTTTGGTGCATGTGAAGCCAGCCTAGAAGATCCTGAACACATTTCTCTTGTCTCACTGTAATATTAATTCCTTGTTCTGCCACTGAAGAGAGAAGTCTCCTCTTCTTATCACCAAAGGATCTATTTCCTAAGCTTATTGTTTCCTTGATGAATTTCCAGTGTCAGAAGTTGGAGTCAGACTTCCATATGAATCAAAGAATTCCAGAGTTTGGAGGGTACTTAATCCAGTGTTTCTCAACCTTTGTGTATGTGGTGGTTTGAAGCTGGATATACCCTGAAAAACATGGTTTTTAATTTAATCTTCCTTTTAGCCTCAAAATGTAAGCTAATAAATTCCCATTGTTTTAGTCAACCCATTGCATGGTGTTTGCTTGAGCGGCCCAGGAAACTAAAACAGTGTACATCAGAATTTTCTAGGGAGCTTTTTACAACTATATATTTCTGGACCACTACCCTAATTTTCTGATTCAGTAGGCCTGGAAGTGGGGTATGGGGATCTGTATTTAAAAAAAAAACTCTGCCAGTGATCCTGACTGAGAAACACTGCTCTTATCTAGCCTACTCTGAGGCCCAGGGAAAGGAAGTGATATGCCCAGGGTCCCACAGAGACTCAGTGACAAGTCAGACTAAGAAGCCAGGCACCAAGATTCCTCTGACATACTTCCCAATGTGCCAAATCCCCTTTTGGCCCTGGGACTGGAGATGCTGTCACTGGTCTGCAAAGGCCAGTATTTAACTGTGCATTGCCAGTTGTTTGTGTCTTCTCCAAGGGACCATTTACTGCCCCAGTGGTATATGGGGGAACATCATTTGGGTCCATCACCTGCTTCCTTTCCAAAAGATAAAGCTTTGGAGCAAATTGGTAAATCTCAGCAGTCCTGGATATGCATCCCAATTTCTTCCCAATTGTGCCCATGTTTCCCCAAATTCTTGTAGTCATTAACTGGTATTGGGATGAGGTTCTGCCTTCAGATATGTGGGAAAAACTTCTCTCTTCATCTCTTGCTTACTCAGAATACCTCCATATGGTGTAGATTAATGTGGTCCTCTCATTTGGGTTATCATGTGGGTGGGTTCTTGGGAAAAGAAGTTAACATCTGGAAAGACATCCCATGTTTTATGTATAGCATTTGAGATATTATTCAAAATATTGGTTGTCATGCCCAAATTGTGTCCCCTCCCACTGTATTTTTATGCTGAAATTCTGCACGAGCTGTAGATCCCCATCTCAGACAGTTCCATCACAGCAGATGCATTTAAAGTCACAGAACTGAGGGTAAGCAAATCTAAAGTGTTTAATCTATTATTAATCAGTCAGTTGCCAAAATGATAGAGCTCTAGGGGACCCACAGAAGACATCAATATTTATGGTCTCGTTAGTGAGTGTATTTTTTTTTTCTCTTTCTCACCTTTCTCACTATTCTCCCTTCTTAAGATAAGAACAGAAAAATGAAGCCTGTTATGTTTTATACCATTGTACAAGGCAGGAATGTCATGTTTTGAAATTAGATGACTCCAAAGTCATACTGCATGTTTGTTTAAGAATCTTGGCCGTGATAGCTGTGGTAACTTCTGCTTGGTTGGGTTAGAAAAACTAGTCTGCAGTTCATGGTAATACAGTGGGAGATCTTAGGGAACAAAAAGGATCTGGGAGACTATATTTTATAAATAATTCGTTTTTCTGATGAGACAACTGAGGCTGAGAGAGGGAAATGGGCTTCTTCATGGTCATGCATTTATACATCATTCAACAAACATTAACTTGATACCTTCTGTATGTCAGACAGTGATGTGAGCTGCCACTGACACAGAAATAAGTATTAGCAGGAATAGCTAACATTTATTAAATACTTCTGTTTTAGTTTCCTAGGCTTCTCAAGCAAATACCATGAAATGGGTTGGCTTTAACAATGGGAAATTATTAGCTTTGGCTTTGAGGTTAGCAGAAAGTCTAAATCAAGGCATCATCAAGGTGATGCTTTCTCCCCAAAGACAGTGACATTCTGGAACTGGCTGTCAGCAATCTTTAGCTCCCCTGTCGCATGGCAAGGCACACGGCAGCATCTCCTGGTCTTTCCCTTCCTCTCTGGGTTCTTTTGATGTCCAGCCTCTTGCCTCCAGTGGCTTTTCCTCTGTGTCTGAATTTCATTCCACTTCTAAAGGTCTCCAGTAACAGGATTAAGACCCATCTTGATTGAGGTGGATCACACTTTAACTGAATTAGCTTCATCAAAAAGTCCTACAGGAATGGATTAAATTTAAGGACATGTTTTTCTGGGGGTACATACAGCTTCAAACCACCACAACTTCCTACGTGCTTTAAATGGTCTCTCCTTGCTGGAAACCCTCCAGCACCTTCCTGATGCACTTGGCATAAATGGAAGTGTCTTGCCTACAAAGATCTGCTTGGCCCTGCCTTGCCCTACCTCCCTGACCTCGCCTCCTTCTTCCTCCCCCTTGTTTCCTGTGCTCCAGCCTCAGTGGCCTTTCATTGTTATTGTTCCTGGAATATATATACCAGACTTAGTGGTACTTTAGGCCTTTGAACCAGCTGTTCACTCTTCCAGATGTTTCTTCTCCCTAATCTCATCACTTCTGGCTACTCGTATTTCAGTTCTCAGCACAAACTTTGCTTTTTCAGAGGTTCCTTGACATTGAGTTAATCCACTCCATTCCTTAGTCATTATATCTTATATCAACCTGTTTTAGTGTCTTTCTACTCAGTGATATACTGATAAATGCTTAACACCTAACTTGGGTGGGGGTGAGGGTAGGGCATAATTTGCAGCATTTGCCAATTTCCATGGTGTAAATACTTTCACTAATTCAATGACTCACGCTACCAGTGTGATGTCATTGAATGTGAAGCTGGGAATTGAGCCAGTACAAGCCATCTCCAGCATACTTCTTACTCTCTGAAATCAGTGCGTTTGTTTACTGGTAGTTCTGTTTTCCTCAGCCTGCATTGTAAGCTCCTAAAGAAGAGGAACTTTTTTGTTTTGTGTCTAGTTGTATTCCAAATACCTAAAACAGAGCCAGGGATATTACGGCCATTTAATAAATATTTGGTGAATGATTATTATTGAATAATGAATGAATTAATCAATTAGAACCCTCACAATAACTCTATTAGTTAGGCACTATTACTATCCCTATTTGCCAAGTAAGGAAATGTAAGTGCAGAGGGAGGTTAAGTTACTCACCTAAGCTGACTCAGTATGTGTGAGAGCCAGGATTTGAACCCAAGCAATTTGTCTCCAGAGCCCCTTCTCTAAATCCCAAACTATGTGAATATGATGAAGTCCCACATGGTCTAGAGAAGAAAACAACACTCAATTAAAAGGAATAATGTGACCACGAACAGAAGCATGCATAATACACCCTAGAGGAGCCAGGTAAGTGAGGGCAAATTTAATGCTTCTTGGGAGGAGTGAGAATGGCATGGTAGTTAGGCAGGACCACGTGACAGAGGTAGTATTTGATCAGGGCTTTGGAGGATATCATCAGAATGCTTTTCTACCATGCAGTCTTGCATCCTATCTGGGGCAATTGACATTCTGAAATCTCCTTGGATCAGGAAGAGGAATCAGGCTTCACTCAAATGTAAAGAAAACCATGGAAGTGCTATTGAGCTAGCTTGCAGGTAGGCTGGATATTTCAGCAAACAAGAAATCTGAAAATCTACTTGAGGCACACTTCCACCCAGGGGCTTGACTTCTCTGCCTCACTGCTGCTCTCATAGCATATTCTCTGATTAAGGGCTTGCTTAGCTCTGACCTGAACTGTTCACCCATTTCTTCTTCCATTTCTTTGACTCTTACATCAGAATTTCAGTTGGTGACTTAGGATGGTGTTGAATGGAAAGTATACTAATGCAGATGGTCCTTTGCCTTTGATTTTTCTAGCAGCCAGGTTGAAAAGCCACAGAGCCATAATTGACAACTGCCTAACCCTTGGCATTCCTTGTACCCGCTTCTCCTCTTCTTAACCCCAAATGAGTCATTGGATCCTTTCGTCCACTCCTGCATCATTCTTTTTTTTTTCCATTCCTACTTACTATCATGCTTGTCCATGTTGAGTGACTACTATGTGCCAGGAAATTTGGCAGGCTCTGCAAATGCAATGATGAGCAAAAGCAGACAAGGCCTGTGCCCTCAAGAAGCATATATTCGAGTGGAGGCAAACAACTGTTAATTGCATAATCATATCCAAATATGGAAGGATAATAATTCCAACTGTGACAGGTGTCACAAAGGCATGGTGCTGTAAGAGCCTCTAATGACATTTGTCATTGGCAGCCACACCAGGGAAAGCATCCCAAGTGATGTTCCATTTAAACCAAAATCTGAATGATGAATAGGAGGAATTAAGGTAGTAAAGAGAGGAAAAAATCATTTCTGCCTATTGGAATAATATATACAAATATTCTTTGGAGAGGGAAGCTGATGTGGTTCAAGTGATTGGGCTCCCATCTACCATATGGAAGGTCCCGGGTTCAATTTCCGGGGCCTCCTGTTGAAAGCAAGATGGCTGAGAGCTGACGGACCGCACGGCACGGAGAGCTAGCTCAGAAAGATGACGCAACAAAGGGATACAAGCAGACACAGAAAAATGCTCAGTGAATGGACACAACAAGCACAAGTGGTGGGGGGGATAAATAAAATAAATCTTAAAAAAATATATTCTTTGGAGAAAGGGAGCATATATAGCTCTTACAGCACAGAGAAAGTAAGCCCATTGGGATGAAGGCAGAGAACAAAGGTAAAGGGTGGGATGAGATAAGGCTGGAGAATTCAGAATGGGCAAGCCCTGCAAAGCTGCATGGCCCATGATTAGTAGTTTAGTAGTTTGGATCTCATCCTAAAAGCACTGGGAAGCAATGTTAACCTTTATCCTTAGATGTTTGAGAAATCATTTTTTGTTTTCCCTGTGTCTCCCCTTCTGCCTCGTTCTATGGACACAGTGCTAAATTCCCTTTTCTAAAGCACTGTTTTATTTCCTGTCACTCCCCCTCTCCAAAAATTATCAGTCGTTTTCCATTCTTTACAACATAAAGCCTGAACCCACTGTCATCAAGGACTTCTATAATCAAGCACCAGCTAACTGTTCAGCTGTCATCTTTCACTGTTGGGAAATCATTTAGTGCAATGTTTGAGAGCAGGACTTTTAGAGTCAAATAGCCTGTTGGAATCTTAGTTCTTCTACTTGCTACCTTTGTTGCCCAGGACAAGTTACTTAATCTTGCTGAGCCTCTATTTTGTAGCTTTATAGTGGGGTCAAAAGTATAAAGATGAAATCAGATAGGGTATATAAAGCCCTGAACACAATACAGAAAGCCCTGAACACAATACAGAAAGCACTGAACACTGGTCTCCTCACTGTCTCCCATTCTTACCTAATGTCTCCCAGCCCACTTAGGCATCCTTTCTCTTGCCTGGAACAGCAGCTTCCACATTATTCGAAAATGTGTAATCCTTTGATCCGCAGAGCCTTCCTTGACGCTTCCAGCTTCTGGTCACCCTGGATGGCTTTTTGGCTCGTAGAAGCATTACTCCAATTCTGCCTCTGTTTTCACTGGGTCTTCCTCTCTGTGTGTCTGTTTGTCCTCTCCTCTTCTAAGGAATGCAGTCTTTGGATTCAGGGCCCACCCTAATCCAGTTTGATCTTATCTTAATTACATCTGCAAAGACGCTATTTCCAAACAAAGTCACATTCTGCAGTTCCAAGTGGACGTGAATTTGCGGGGGACACCGTTCAATCCACTGCAGTGTTCTACATGTGGAAAAAAGAGAAGCTAATAGAAATAGCTTAAAAATAAAATTAAATCCCTCTCTTTGAGTTAAATAATTTAATTATAAGCTGGGGAGTATATTGCCTGCCATTTATTCAGTTGCACGAGGTAAGTTAACTTCATTAATATGAGGTTTATGAAATATTTTGTACTGCCTGGGGAAGAAGATGGTATAGAAATTTAAAATATTGCATAAAATTTCTCCAGGAAGAAAAGAAAACAACATCTATTTTGTGAGGTGCATCAATTTTAGATCAACCTAGCGGAGGAACCCAAAGGAGTTTGTATACCTTTTCAACCGTGAATTAATTTGCACTTTTTAAAGCTCCTTAAGGATACTTTTCATTTTAATTAAGTATATCCTGCAGAATTTTGAACTTTGAAAACTAGGTAAAATAATTCCCACATTTGCTTTACAGAATCTACAGCTTTGGATATAAGGCTAATTATAAAGGAATATACTAGTAGCTTCTCAGACTAGAGTTGACAGCCTAACAAACATCTTGTTCTTGGCAGTTCAAATACTTGACTATGTGCTTGTTTGTTTTTAATTTGACATTTGTGTTTTGATCATCTTAAAAAATAAATATACCTTGGAATGATTGTTTCATAACTAGGTACTGCTACCTGATTCACGTATTTATATTTACCATCACTATCCACTATAAATGACCACTGCAATTGTGATGGACTATTGAGAACAGAATCAAGTGAATTTGATTCAAAAACAAATTGCATTCATAGTAAAATGACAAGAGGTGAAAGCTAACTGATGCAATATGCTATATCAAAGAAGGGAGAAAACTGATGAGACAACTGAATCTTTATAAAATACTCAGTAGTATGGGCATGGTGAACTCATAGAATCTCTGTACTAACACAGTACCATATTGATATCACAAATGATGTTTTAGATTCAACAAATATCACAGTTTGTCTGTTAAATTAATATTAGTGATTCAAAATGTTTTGGCCTTATAATTGTGTCTCATTTGAAAAATTTCCTTTGTTTGATACTTCTAATACATCTGTAAGTATACAGTTAAGCTCTGATTTAATATTTGTACATTTTAAAGTATCATTATAATGAAATAATTTGTCAACATTGTGGGTCCAGAAGAACCACCTTTACTTCAAAAGGGGTCCGTAAATTCCATGAGTTCCAGAAATTGCATTAGTAGGTGATAGTCAAGCCTTCGAGAAAGTGTTGCATTATGATCAAACTTTATTATACCAAATCAACAAAACATAAAAGAAGTGATCAAAAGTGTAGATAATTATTAATATGTAAAAAGCAGCTTTCTAGGTAACAAAGTAAATTTCTGAATTCTAAAGATATTTTCAGGGTTGGAAAAATCAAGATTGAGAAAGACTTATATCCTGACAGTGCCACTAATGCACTCCTACAATAGGCAGCTTCTACACGTTATTGAGGTGTGTGTGTGTGTGTGTGTGTGTGTGCACGCGCATTTGTATGCGTATCCCTTTTTCAGTGCTTTAGAGAACCTCTCCCTACTGGACTACTTTCTAATTTTCCAATGAAAGGCAATGTCAAATGGTATTCACTTTTTAAAAATTACCTACATACATATTTTCTAGAAAATGTGTCTTTTGTAAAACAGGGACATCTTTATTTCACCTCTTGAGACCTGTTATCTATAACAAGTTATTGTATAAGTAGTAAATCTGTTTTTGCTAGTTTCTAAACTTTATTTTCAGCTTTCTGTGTCTATAAATGTTTGTTCTCTCTTAGGGTGTGTACAGTACCTGTTAGAAGGACACCCTTTTATGTTTTTTTTTCTTACCCTTTCAAAGTTGAGAAGAATATCTGTGAGAGTGTGAAAAGGTCTAAGTGCTGCACCTTTGAATAGAGTATTATATTAATTGCAAACATTGCAAACATGGTTGCTATTTTTTTTGCTGTTTTGCTCAATGTCAAAATATTTTGTTACACCCTGACCCAGTCCTGGTTATCTAGGTGTTTCTGAACAGAGATACACAATTTGAAATTGCTTTTCAGAATGCATTGGAAGAGGGGAAGGGGGTAAGGTAAGTAAAGACATTACGTAGATCTCCCTTGTCTACACAGGATCCTTTCCATAATTTTCCCCCAATCCAGTTTAAGTCTAATTTTATATCAGGAATTTTTACCTGCCTTTTTTATTGTCTTTAATTGGGGGCATGATAAAGAGTCTGAGTTATAGACTGCTTTTAACTTTCCAAAACCATTCTAAGGATATTCACAAAGTAAACAGCCACATTTGTGGAGCAGTAAGAAGATACTCAACCTTGTGACAGGCATTCAAGGGACCTCCTGGGTCACACAACAGCCCTGACCACCACCTCCCTACCCAACTAGGTTAGACCCTTGTTCACAGGTTTTCTTAGTACCCCAAATCCCCCTGCATAACACAGGATCACGTGTGTGCAATAATTATTTACTTTTCACTTGAGTTCCAGGAGGGCAAGGATGTTGTCTTTTTTTGTTCACTAATAAATTCTAGAGCCCAGCTTAGTGCCTAGCACAAAGAAGGCACTCAATAGAAATGCCCTGGAATGAATGAAGGAAGAAAGAAATGGTCGATCTAGGAGGGGATTCCATGCTCTTATTTGAGGAAGCAAGGAAGGCATCTGAAACACCAGAAAATGAATTTAAAAATGCATGAAGGCTACAAAAATCCTACGCAGGGCAGAAAGTGGGACAGATTATTAAGTACAAACTAAGGAAGTAGAACAATCTTTTGTGACGGCAACGTGAAAGCAAAGCCCAAACTGGGATGCACCTCACAAGACAGAAAGTGTATTTGAAAAATATGCTTTAACTGCACCAGACAAGAAAAGAGAAGGAAAAAAACAAAAAGCAAAAACAAAAAAACCCTGGGCTATCCCCTTTACTGTGTGGGAAAGGAAAGCAAATGACTGTTTTTAAAAGGCAAAACTATCTAAGGCTATTGAAAGAAGATTTTAGGAGTTGGCTCTTTTCATATCAACAGTTTGTGCTCCTGCAAACTGTCCAAGCCACAACCTGTTATTTTTCAGAACGCATAGAAAGTGGTAAAGGTCAAAGAATCTCCCTGAAACTAGCAGAGCCAGTTCCCTTGGATCCATACTCAGGGGCCTGACAGCAAAAATTAATTCTTTTGCTTCCCCCTTCTCCATGTAGAGTGGACAGAACATTGCTTTAGGAAACGGGAGACCCAGGTTCTAGTCCTGGCTGTGCCACTGTCTCAGTGATTTTGAGCATGTCAGTTTACATCCTCAGTCTCTCTTTGGAGATATTGGATTATTCATTCTGCCAGTCATTGGTTTGTAAGACAAGAACATTTCAAATTTCTTTTCCCACTAAATAATGCATGTACATAGTTTATAAAGCCAAATGGCATTTCATGTAATAAAATTCAGCATTCCTTTCCCCCATTCCCTCCTGTTCTGGATTCCAGCTCTCATGGGTAATCACTTTAAACTCTTCTAGCTATCTCTTCTAATATCTCTTACCTTACCATTCTTATACTGCCTTTTCTTGATTTTTCAATTTAAATATTCTCTATTGGCTTCCTATTATGGCAGATGAGGATTTAATTTAGCTCATGCATCCTCTACCTATCTACCCCACTTACACTGCTCCCCATTTTTCCCAGTGTCATATTTTTGTTAATATCCAGAGTTTACATTACTATGGCTAGGTAAATACCATTCACGATTGAGCCAAATAGTGTACTCTGAGACTTTCTGTTTCCCTGCTTTACATTGTTCTTGTTGCTGTTTGTTTGCTTGCTTCATTTTCTGTGGATGTTATTGATTCAGTCCCAAACTTTCTGAGCAAACTGTAGAATTCCTCCCAGTTGCAAGCAGGTATACTAGACTACCTCTCAGGTGCAACATTTCCCTGCAGAGAGCTCCCTCTGTGAGCCTTGTCCTTTCTGCTCCATTAGGCCTAGCTGCTGTCTAAGCAAGCAGTGAAGCTGCTGTCTAGAGACTGACCTTCACCTTCTCCCTAGTGTTGGCTCCCTCTTCTCTGTAGCTCATTCGTCTTCATCCTCAGTTTACTCTCTCATCCTTCAGTAGTTTCTTAAGAAGGAGTACATGGGAAGTAAATTTTTTAGGTCTTGCTTATCTGAATTTTTTTATTCCACCCTCAAACTTGATTGATTACATATGAAATGCAAGGCTGGAAATAATTTTCATCCATAATTTTGAAGATACTGTTCTATTGTCATCTCTTTTCCATCATGGCTGTTGAAAGTCCAATGCCATCTGAGTGTCCTTTCTTTGTGTGTGATTTGCTCCCTTTCTTCCCATCCAGGACTCACTATGAGCATCTCTCGGTCCTAACGTTCTAATATTTTAAGGTGATGGACTATGGCATAGATCTTTTTTCACTCATGGTGCTGTACACACTGTGAGCTTTTTAAATCTGATAAGTCAGGTCCTTCAGGTTTAGGAGATTTTCTTATATTATTTACTTGATAATATCTTTCCTTCCATTTCCTCTTTCCTCTTTTACTTGGAATTCTTAGGAGTTGTATGTCGGACTTCCAAGATCCTGTTTCTTTGTCTTTTACTCTACTTTCTGGGTGTTATCAATCAACTTTATTTTTTATCATATTTATTAACTAATATATTACCTATTGTATTAATTTCCAAGAGTTCTTTCTTGGTTTTTGGTTATCATAGCACCCTATGCATGTTTATCTCTCTAATAAGAGTATCGACTTTTGGAGCTTTCTTTTGGCCTTTGAATTGTGTTTGTTGCCTATGACTAATTTTTTTTATTATTTGTTAATTTTAGTTTCCAGTATGGATATCCAATAAGATGTGTATATTCAACATGACATACATTAGACAAGTGCACAGTTGTGAAACTGTTTAAGAAAAAAATCTTTTTATTCTAGAGTCATTTTAGAGGTACAGAAAAGTTGTGAAGACAGTACAGAGAATTCCCATGTCCCTCACACCCAGGTCCCCTGTAATTAGCATCTCACATTATGAAGGGACATTTGTTATAATTAATGAACCAGGATTAATACGCCATTATTGATTGAAGTCTATACGTTGTCCATATTTTTTTTAGTTTTTCTCTAATGTTCTTTTTCCGTTCCTGGACCCCATCAGGGATAGTCTATTACACTTAGTAGTCATACTACTTAGGCTACTCTTGACTGTATCAGTTTCTCAGACTTTCCTTGATTTTGATGATCTTGACAGTTTCAAAGAGTCATGTTAGGTATTTTGTAGCATGTCCTTCAATTTGCATTTGTCTGATGTTTTTCTCATGATTTGACTGAGGTGATGGGTTTGGGGGAGGAAGGAAGACCAGAGGTAAAGTACTATTTTTATTGCACCATGTCAAGGGTACATACTATCAACACAATTTATTACTGTTGATGTTTTGATCACCTGGCTGAGGTAGTGTTTGTCAGGTTTCTCTCTTTTTCCCTCCCTTCTCATGAATGACTCTTTGAAAGGGAGTAACTATGCACAGCCATCTTTAAGGAGTGGAGAGTAATAGTCTACTTCTTTAGGGCAGAGTAGCTGCAGAGGCTCTTTGGAATTTTTCTGCATGGGAGATCTGTCTATTCTCCTAATTTGTTTGTCTGTGCAATCATTTATTTATATTTATTTTTATTTTATACTTCGGGCTATAATCTGGTGCTGCTTCATTTATTTTGTTTCTCAAATTGTGAAAAAGCTTTTTAATTGTAAACCTCAATCTAAAAGTAAGATGTGGTTTAACTAATGTAATTATATCCTCTATCTTAAATATACTTCTATAGCCCCTTACTACCTAAGAAAGTGCAAGGCACATAGGATGAACACTAAATAACTGTTTGGCTAGCTTAATGATTAATTTTAACTATTTCTTTAATAATTTCTAATGACTAGTGCCATGTTCCATGAGAGCTCATAGATGCATAAGGCTCTCTCAAGTGCCTGTAATATTATTAGGAAAAGAAACACAGAACAATTAGAAAACAGGTTAGCATTGTTACAAAGTGCCAAGTGGTGTCATTTTCACATTTTGAGAGTGACAGATCTCAGGGGCCTGAGTAATCTCACTGGAGGCATCCACGGTGACAGGCATCCCCGAAGTGGCTGGGATTAATTTAGACAGGGAAGAAAATGGGGAAAGGGCCTTTTAATCAAATAGGGTATAACAATTATCATTCATTCTATTTTTAAAAGTCACTTGTCTTTTAGAAGTATATCCTACAACCCCTTTAATTTTGTTTTGTTCCTGTTTTTCTGCTTCTGTCCACATATGCATTACAGAAGTCAACAAACGGTATTTAATTATACATTGTGGTTTCCAACCAACCAAACCCTTTCCACACTCGCCTCTTGGTCTCCACAGCAGTCCTGTGAAAGAGGCAGTTAGGGCAGGCATTATGTATAGTTCCATTTTACAGTTGGGGAAATGGAGACCCCTGGATTGCAAGTTGCAAATAGGAAAGGTGAATCTAGAGCCCAGGGCTCCTGATTCCAAATCCAGTGCTCTGCTCATTATTCTGCAATCTCTGGTTTTGTCACAGGGAAAGCTGAGGTGGGTAGGGGCAGGAGAGACAGAGATTATTGAAGCTCAGCTTTGTGGTTTATTTGGTGTCTTGTGTCTCTGCTCACCCTTCTCAAGTGAAATTTGATATGACACCTTTAGAGGCTAGAGCAGGCTTCCCTGTACTTTATCCCCTTTCCTTTGCCAGGAAAGGGACATCTGTACCACTGTTCTTTACGGTTTAACACAGTTTAATGAAAAACCCATTTGGCCTCCAATCCTGGTCCCGCCTGGGAAGCGGCTGCTGGGGCTGCAACTCGTCTGTCATTCAAGCAGGCAGACCAGGCTGGAGGTGAAACAAGGTTGCTCTTCTCCTGGCCCAGGGAATGTTCTGAGCTCCCCTGGTCCCTGTGCACTCCACACACTTGGCTGTCTGTGGTGTCCTCTATTAGGAAGGGAGCAGGGAGAAAGCAAACACCACCAGGGAAAGCTTTTTCAAGGTCCTTTGAAGGACTCGCACTGCAGGAGAGTGATGGTTTTGAAAATTTCAGCTCAGCAGAGCCTTAAGCCCTCTTTTGAGGGGAAGTGTTTTGTCAATAGAAATTTGATTCTTAGAATTTGTTTTCCCTCTTTTGCTTTCAACACTTAGTATGTTTGGGGACTACCCAAAAATGAATTGGCCATCACAGCTTTCGAAGGTCAAGCTCTCTAGAGGCCTGTGCCTTGGCTCCGGCACTCCCTTTTGCCATTTCTGAGTCCATTCTTCTCTCTGGATTGTTGCCTGTGAGGGCCACCAATTCTTTTTTGAGAACTCAGGGCCTGTCTTTGGGTGCTTCATATTCTGGTTCCTCCATTTCGCAGATATGTGGCCTTGGACAGGTGACTTAATGTCTCTAAGTCTCATTTTCCTCATTGGAAAAGAGCAATAGTAAGAGTGCGGGCTTCGGAGGGCCATTGTGAGTGTTCAGTGAAACAACGCAGGGCTCCTAGCACATGAAAGAATCCTTACAATGTTAGCACTCTTACTAGCTGTGATTCAGCAAATTTTGCTATTTCTCAGTGCTTCAGGAAAAAGACTGCTCTTGCCCTACGTCTAGGAGCAGGCCTTGAGATTGGCATGTAAATAACTGATCTATAATAGAAGAAAAAATTCTACATCCAAGAGGTATAGGAAAACTACTAAGGGGAAGGGGAATTCAGGGGTAGGGAGATCACAGCATTTTGGGGCCAATACCTTTAATTTGGTTCAAATGGTCTCAGAAAGGAGATATCTGGGACATAAGTTATGTACATCTTAAAGAAAATCGCAGATGATTAAAAATATATTTTGGCAACATCTAAGAGTTCATTTGCAGGAACACAAAAGCAAATAAGGAAATGTGATTGGTAGGACTGGAAAAGCGGTTTGTGCTTAGAATATGGAGAGCCTTGAATGCCAAGTTATAGAGCTTGGGGAGAACTGAGAGCCTACCACACTCTTTAGGAGAACTGGGTTTGATACCATATATTCAGTCTCCCTTAATGGCCATTGGGTCTGCACTTTCTTCTGAAAAATTCTTCCTGCCATCCCTTCCTTCTGTAAGTATTTATTTATGACCTGAGTTTACATTGAGGTTCATGGAAAATCAGACAAAATTGCCTGTGTATGATACTTTAACAAAATTAAATGAAGGTCAAACGATGGTGACTTTTTTATGTCACCAACATTTAATATCAGAGGTTTAATCAAGGTTCACTAGAGTGGGGCTCTTGATTATATATAATTTCCTTCCTTTTCTACTGACTTGAAGTCCATTGCTAATTCTAGCTTTTCACTTTTTATCACCTCAACTAGATTATTCTTGCCCTCCCCCCAAATTTACTGAACATCCACTAGCCTAGGTACTTTAGAAAGTATAAAAGAAGTGTAAAACACAATACTTATTTTAAAAGACTCTAATCTTGCAAATGAACAATACTCATGGAATTATTTGAAAATGGTACAAGTCTGCCAGGGAGTTTTCTCCCAACTCAGAAAACTCAAGAGACTGGTTCTATAACATAGGAGTATATTCTGGGTAGTCAGAATGGGTCAAGATCATAGATGGCTAAAGCTCTGGAGAAAGTGGGACATTGAAGTAAGTAAGGAAGGTATGCCTGAGAAATAGCATGAATAAGGTTCTGAGGTAGATGGAATAAACAGGGGGAAATGAGGAAGGTCAGATGCTTGCCCAGAATCAAGAGTCTGTACAGGCAGATGAAATAGGATAGGTAAGGGAGGCCCAGGTACTGAGGACCTTGAATGTAAAATAGAGCTGGTCATCAGATGGTCTATAGTGTGAGCCACCTCCTCCTATTTGGTAATGGAAATGTGGAGAATGTAGGAATAAATTTTTCATCAGTAGGAAAAGAGAGATGTGTTTTAATCCAAAATTCATTAGGAAAAAAATGTCAATTGTCTACCCAGGCTTTTGACCAGGGTGGTCAAAGAAGGCATATGGAATGTTAGACATACCTAAAGGGCCTACATTAACAGAACAGGTAGTTTCAATACTCTGGGTGAAAAAGAAACATCCCAAGGAAACCAAGGAGGGGAAGTGCTTGTCTTTTCCTTTCCAGGCTGGAGCTATAGGGGAACTGGCGAAGGAGGCAGATAGATGTCTGCCACCTTGGAACCTTGCTGCTAAAATTTTATTTCAGAGTTTCCCTGTGTCTGGCAGCCTAGGAATTTGAGTTGAGGTGAGCTTTGCACAGAGATTGCAAAGCTGACAGACCTGGAAAGTAGAGCCTTCTGCTTATTTCGAGTTTAATTATATCCTCAACTGTCAGAGTGGCATCGTGCCCTGGGATCTCTCCTGGAACATCCTCATCTTGGCCTTCCTGGACTTCCTTTTCTCAAGAAGAGGGTGAAAATCTGAGTTGATCAGATGTGTGCAGATGGAGCCATCGTTCCCTGGAGATAGTGAGTTCCCCATCACTATCAAGCAGAAGTTTTCAATCAGAGGACCATCTGGCAGGGATGTTGTCCAAAGTACTCATTCATTACATGGGTGGTCAGAATGATGTTAATAGCTAACATGGATTGAGCATTTACTGGGTGCCGGGCTCTGTATTTAACATTTTACATGCCTTCCCTCCTATATAAGTAAGGGATGCTATTATCCCCATTTTACTAATAAGGAAACTGAGGCTTACAGAGGTTAAACAACTTGCCGGAGATCACATAGCCAGTAAGTGATAGAGGTAAGATTTGAACCAAGCCTGTCTGATTCTATGATCCATACTCGATTTTTTTAAACTTTTCTGTTTTCAGACAGCACACTGAAACCCGCACTCCTCACAATGGTACCTTACTGAAAATGACTTTTATACATCCTCCAGCTCTGACATTTCATAATTCCACTGCCGAAGATGAAGGCATCTTTGGTTCCTGACCTTTTCACTGGAATTAAGTTTCATTTACTCTCATGTGTGTTTGCTTCATTTCATGAGGGTACTTGTCTAAGGCAAAGGTGAAAATAAAATCAGAGCTTAAAAAATGTGAGGCAAAGAGCAGAAAATGCCTCTCCATACAACACCTGAGAGGTGCCGTTTGAGTTGAAAAGTTCATAAGTGAACTAATACATGGCCAAGGGGTCAGCTGTGAACCCCGGGACCTGGAATACAGAAGGGAGAGCCAGTTTGCCACCAGCTCTGCCCCTACATTGCTCACAGATGATCTCAGGCAAGTTCCTTGGAAGATGAGTGTTTGAGTGCTCTGATCCAGGTTGTTTTAAATTGTGCTCCTCAGAATTGTGGAGTTTGAGTGTTCCTCAGAATTGTAGAGCTCACATTAGATTCTATAAGTATTCACTGGGAACCTTCTGTGTACCAGGCATTAGGTCAGGGGATGCCTCTGGAGCTGCTTATATGGGGAAAGAGAGAATAGAGACAAACTAGCCTTCTCCCCCTCACTACTTGAACCGTGTCTTCTATTACTGTTTGTGTTATATTGGAATTATAGTTAAGATTTTAAGAGATTACATAAGTTAAATTCCTTTTAGAAAGCAATCATCTTATTCTCACACTCCCAATTGACAGACAATTAAGTACAAAGAGATGAAGTGACTTGCCCAAGTTTCAGCTCTCATTACCAGTTGTTGGCTATGTGCCCAGTGACTCTTTCTAATTTACCCCCAATGCATCGCATCTCCCCAGGTTTCAAGTCCTATATCCCTATGATGAAGGAGTGGGGCCAGATCCTCTTTAGTGGCTTTTCCAAGGATAAAAAACATTTTCATTTTCTGAATTTCTTGATTAGTTGGCCAGTATTGTCCTTAGCCACTTCAGGCCATAATTGCTACAGTTCCTTTTGTTACCATCCTTCTGTGCCCTTTGTATTAGGCTGGGGAATCATTGAAGGATATTGGTCTGGGCTTTGTTTAATCATGCTGAGCTTGTAGGATGGATCTTGGGGAAATGTGAAGGATGAACAGATTGTAGCAATTACCTTTATTTATTGAGTGCTCAGGGTAGGGCTTGAGCAGCTGGAGCCCATTGTCATGTTGAATATGCAGATACCTCTCTGCTCTACAAAATCTAGGACATCCTGGAATGATGTCTATGTAACTCCCATCGGGACCAATGATATCACAAATATAGTGTAATGATTAGTAACAAACGGGCCTCAATAAGACCCAGGCTCTGCCATTCGCCAAGCTGTGCTTTGGGCATGGTCCCTAACTTTTCTGAGCGTCAGCTTTCTCTCCTGTTAAGCAAGTACAATAATTCCCACGGTACAGGGCTGTTGAGATGATTTAATGCTATGCACAGAATTTAGTACAGTG